>JAOUZG010031332.1:3203515-3224954 GCA_026289955.1 Argiope argentata
AAGGAAATATAATGAATAATATGTAATAAGAATGAAATATAATGAATAATGTGTAATAAGAATGAAATATAATAATGAATATGTTGTAAGCATGAAATATAATAAGATCGAATAATATGTAATAAGAATGAAATACAATAAGAATGACTAGTTTGTAATGATAATGGAATATAATAAGAATGACTAGTTTGTAATGATAATGGAATATAATAAGAATGACTAGTTTGTAATGAGAATGGAATATAATAAGGATTAATTTTTAATGAGAATAAAATATAATAAGAAGGATTAATTTGTAATGAAAACAAAATATAATAAGAAGGATTAATTTGTAATGAGAATGAAATATAACAAGAAGGATTAATTTGTAATGAGAAGGATTAGTTTGTAATGAGAAGGATTAGTTTGTAATGAGAAGGATTAGTTTGTAGTGAGAAGGATTAATTTGTAATGAGAAGGATTAGTTTGTAATAAGAAGGATTAACTTGCAATAAGAATGAAATATAAGAATTAATAATATGTAATTAGAATGAAAAATTAATTAGAATGAATAATTTGTAATAAGAATGAATAATATGTAATAAGAACGAATAATATGTAAGGTATCATATCAAGTTCATCAAATTTCATGAACTCTTTGGCATTTTGTAAAAATATTTTATCAATAATTTAGCATTTTTAGCAACACAATTAAATGATCAACAATTTTGCTACTTCTGACGTAATTTCACGTTTAATTAGAAGAAAAATATATAAAATACAAATAGACCAATGCTTTACGCTTTTATAAGAAAATTTGTAGTTCAATTTTCTTCCAGTATCTCAACATTTGTATATTTATCAATATTATGCCTACCAAATTTTCTGTTCTATATAAATTTCTTACTTTTACTGCATCTTATTACGAGTCTTTGTAACATTTCAGAACGAAGGTATTTTATTTTATCTTTCGAACAATACAGAAAGCTTTAAAAATGAATGATGCAAACGGTTTTTAACAGAAAATGTCTTTGAATAACTTTGGCCGCATGTGCAATTTTAAATAAAAGATATTTGAATGTGCAGGAACGTTATAAAGTGCAAAAAGGCGGCATTTGAATCCCACTTGATTGACGGGTGCAGTCACAGGAGTATTTCAATTTATATTGCTTGACGTTCTGTTTTCGTCAAACGGTCAGTATTAAATTCCGAGAGTAGCAGATATAACATTGTTTTTCTGATGTTTCTGTGCAAAATAGAAGTAATATTTCTGTTTAGTGACATGTTCTCCTTTTATGAAAATAACTTTGGAGAAATACAGCAGTTTCAAAACAGTTTTATAAATCTAACAATTTTTTTCTTCATAATATGACAATTGAATTTTTCTGCTACATTTTGTATTGATTGTCTAAATCAGTTGTGTCTATTTCTACTTAATAGAGTTTAATATAAATTCGACAGTTTTTGACTTTTTTTAAAAAATTGAGTAAATTTAAAAAAAATCAGATTAATCTTTTAAATGTTTGGGGTATTTTTTTAAAAAATATCTTTACTACTATTATAAATGTGAAAGTTTGGATGGATGGATGATGGGGTTCGATCACGCCAGAACGGCTGAAGGAAATTGGATGAAATTTAGCACAGAGATAGGTTATAGTCTACAGAAGATCATAGGCTAAATTTTATTCCGGTTAATTGAGTGGTTAATTTTTTATTAATTTAAAACTAACTGTTTCGCCAAAAAAAAAAAAATAACATCTGAAAACATCTGCCTGAGCTTTTTGAATCGTTTGTTTTTATTTTTCTATTTCCGGTGTTCTTTTAATATTACTATTCTAATCTTACTATTCTAAAGGAATGTTTATTAAATTTTTTTCTTATGCTGTTCTTGTGTTCATATAATTCGTTATTTCCTATTCATTTCTCTTGATTTTTTTCTTGCTGTACTTATTTCTTTTGCCTATTTTCATCATTTTCGATTAAATCTTTAGTGCATTCCATATTATTGCATTTATTGATATTTTCTTCTATTTTCCGTTAATTTGCTGCAACGGGCATCAAACCCTTGTGATTGGAAATGCCATTTCGCTAAAATTTGAAGGCAAACTATTTTTTTCTGGCTAAAATGACTATATTTTAAAACTGCTCCACTGTTTGTTTTTGTAATTAAATTGTATTTGTGTTAGCTTTATATTTTTTATGTATGCTTAAAGTGGTATGTTTCCGTTAGCAAATAATTTAGAATTCCGCCAAATTTTCTCAAATTTCTTTGACGATTGTTCGTTTGAGCCCGACAAACGGAAAATTACCCTTATCGTTTTAATAACATAACATTCCCCCCCCCACGATATTGATGTTAGACGTAATGGTTATTTCAAACGATTCCGTTTATTTTCGTAGTGTATGACAAATTTAAAACTAAACACTGTTAATTAATACATCTTTTGATTCCTTCAGAAGTGCTTTTAAATGAAAATAAAACAGATGAATTGAAACTAAAATTTTCTAATCTGCATAGCGTTACCCCAACTGGTGCTTAAAATTCACGTCTTTGCGTTGCTCCAATTGACGTTGAAAATTTGTGCATACATACGGTTTCGATAACATTTTAGACCGTCAGTACTCACATATACACATCAAAATTTCCACGCGTATGAAGTCGCGGGTAAGAGCTAGTATAGTTATATATCTACAATTATTATGCCCATTATATCAATATGTTTAAAGGATCAATAACTACAATAAATTCATTTAAAGAAAGGTATAAGCTTCTATTACCATTATATAATTTTCACAAATTTTTGCTACAAAATAATCTGGTAAAATAAATTTCAAATGTTTATGAAAAAAACTATGTATAAACCCTTATTTGCTAGCATATCGCTTTATTTTCCTTATTTTAAAAATTATTGATTTTTGGTGGGGGAATTTTTAATGTTATTTTTCGTAATGTTGAAATAATTTTTCTATCTTCTTTTCTTCTTTGTTTTGCTCAAATGTTTGTTTTATGTTTTAGTGGATTTTTTTTTTACAATTTCAGAAATTGACTTTTGAATTCGAGCAGTATAGGAAATATCTGAAAATTACAGAAAACTACCTAATACATTTAATTGAAATACTGCTGAGAAATACACAATTTTGAATAATAAAATATAAAGAACTTTAATTATCCACAAAACCGATATGCAAACATTAAAAAGATCTAACCAATTAATAGAAAATGAGTGAAGTATAATTATTTAATAACAATGGAAAAAAGCAACGAGAGGGGTCTCCATAAAACTTTCTCACCTATTCTCTACCAAAGGTGCTATCCCTGAGAACGTTACGAAACAATAACTTTTGATATGAATTTATTATGTCTAATAAATCTAATTGTCATCCTTGACGAAATATTTGGAGATTAATCTCTGACATAAAATTAATAATATATAAAGAATAAAATATAAAATTCC
The DNA here is from genome assembly GCA_026289955.1 of Argiope argentata. Lineage (NCBI taxonomy): Eukaryota > Metazoa > Arthropoda > Arachnida > Araneae > Araneidae > Argiope > Argiope argentata. The sequence continues at coordinate 3,206,950 of JAOUZG010031332.1, forward strand.
GACATATTTTCCCTATTGAGTAAAGCAAAAATTTGAAAAAAAAAAACTGTACTTATAAATTCAAAAACCCATATGTAATTGTATATATTTAAGTAATTGTGTTTTTTAATTATATAGTTAAGGCGACCAGGGACCTTTCAAATAACTTTTTTTTTTGCAATTTTTACCTTAGCATTTTGAAATTTTACAGGCATTAACAGTAACGCTATAATAGATGACACACAAAATTATAAAGTATTATGTTAATATATTTATGAGTTCGGGGGGGGGGTAATATAATAAAACAAAAGTTGCTTTCGTTGAAAAAAAATTCTACTTAAACTTTTTTTAAATCAATAGTTTTGAGTTATTATATTGGTTAATTTTGATATTTCGTACTCAAACTTCAAGGTCAATCCTAACTTTTGATTTAAAGGGGTTAGAGTAAGTGATAATAAAAATTGGAGAGCTTTCGAACTAATTTGGAGTGCCTGGGACATTTTTCATTAACGTCATTTATCGCTAATATTATATTATAGTAACCCTCCTAACTCATAAATAAATGAACATAATACTTTACAATTGTGTGTGTCATCTCCTATAGCGTTACTCTTAATGCCTGTAAAATTTTAAAATGCTAAGGTAAAAATTGCAAAAAAGTTATTTGAAAGGTCCCTGGTAGTCCTTAACATATTTGTAAAAGAGCAAAGTGACACCTGTTATTGGTGTTTACTCAGCATTTCACAATTACTACGACAAATGTTAAATTTAGGTACTAAATTTCATCCATTTAGCTCTCTTAGTTTAATAGTTATTATGTTAACATACAATCAATAAGTGGACAGACAGACTTCTTCTGAACATATTTTTCTTAACATGAGATAGAAATTAGCAGTTTCATGTGAAAGACCGTATGCCAAATTTTAGTCATTTAGCTCAAAGCCTTCTTGACTAATTTTTGTCATAGACAGATTAAAAAAAAATGTTTTTGAACTCGAGAATGTTTAAATATGAAGATTCATCAAAATCTTGAGTACGAATTTTTTGGCGATTACTCGAATTTTTGGCGACTATTTTTCATTTTCAAGCGCCTCACATTTTGTATTTTTACTACTTACTATTTTTTAGTATTTGCAACATTTTCTTTTTATATATGTTACCGAGAAAGACCGAAGACTGGGGAATGTCGACTTTCACCAGTGAATGCCAACAAACACGTAATCGTTTGGTGCATGTCCGAAATATTTGTTAAATATCCTTGTTTCTGACTTGCACCGGTAAATGTCGACATGCACCATGCATTAATGGTGAATGTTGAATATGTCCGATATTTATATTTTCTTTTCCGTAATTCAGTCGCGATAAATTTTTCGCCTCCTTTTCTGAAAGGAATGATTAAGAACTTAAAACACACAGAGCATTCAAAAGAATGATTATTTTGTAATCAATTAATATTATTTAATTAAAAAATATGCATTAATTAATTTTAATAAAATTAAAATAATAATTCTTTTAATAATTTATTTTAAAATTAATATTTCTTTTAAATTATTTGATAATTTACTAGAATTATCAAATAATTTATTTTGAATAGCATTTATATCAGTTTGTTTCCTTAATTAAATTGCTAATAAGTAAATTAAGTATGCACATAGTTTCAGTCTAATATTAATACAGTATTATGAAATTTTTATCATAAAAATTGATTACAAAATAAGCATCATTTTGAATGCTCTGTGTGTTTTAAGTTCTTAATCATTCCTTTCAGAAAGAGAGGCGAAATTTTTTTAATAATACAATTTTTAAATTAATTTTAAAATTCCAAGCAGAACAAACGATTTGGCGGGAAACAGCCAGTCGCCTCTTCATTGGCTCCTCCCTTTTCGACATCCACCAGAGCATATCTGGTATTGTCGACATACACTTGTGAGGGTCCGAAAGTACAAGAATGTAATGAAATATTCGATCTTTCACCGGCGTATTTGGTGTTTGTTGACATTCTCCAATTTTGGTCTTTCTCGGTAACATATATACATAGTATAAAATGAAGTCTCCTGCAAGCGTCTGTATGGTAGAACCACAAAAACTCGGCTGGCTTTCTGGCATAGAGGTAGCGTGTCTTCCTCGTGTTCTGGGAGTCCCGGGTTCGAGTCCCGGTTCGGGTATGATTGTTCTTCTGTGTGTTATCTGTGAGATATATAAATGTAAAAGGGGGCTGTGCAAGCAAATGTGGTGAGTGTGTAGCTAAGTCGTAGTCTTAGAGCTAGTTGGCGCTATTTCAAAAACAAGAGGCGCTCCTTTTGGCTTAAATCTGATTCTTTATCAGCGGAGGGCTTGTCCATGATAAGTGCTATAAGTAACAATAACAACAACAATAACTCGGGAAATAGTAAACGGATATTGGAACTATTTATAGGCTTTTGTAAAGCATTTATTGGGAACGGTTTTAGTGCATTAAAATCATATCAAAATAAAAAGAGGAGCTCTATAATTGCCATTTTAACTTATCCGCGCAAGTACGATAAACCTCAACTTACACATGTGCAAATAGCAAGAGCTGTGATATGCATATACTTTACATTTTTTTGTTTGGATGTGATTTTAAACAGCGATTCAAATCCCATTACATCGAAATGAAAGAAATTCAACCTCGAAATGATCACCTGTGTTTTGTGAACGGGTATATCCTATTTTTTCTTTTGTAACAGTCTAAATATTTCTGAATCTATGCTATAAAAATTGTTTTGTACCTATTTTTGATAATTTCAAATTATATATTTTATATATGTTTGAGGTTGCGTAATATTCCCATACCATATCTGATGATGGCTGGATTTAAATGTAAAGCTACTTTTTCTTTTGGATACTATACCACGGGCAACATTATGCGGGTACTTATATTATTGTTACGTTTTTATGCTTAGCGGGTTCAGATTGAATGGACTTTGTATGAAAACAGCACAAACAAATTTATTTACAGCTATTTACAGTTATTTACAGGATAATTAATAAAGTAAAAATTTTAGATAAGTACAATTCAGCAGTCAACAGTCAATTACAGCGTAAATTCAAGTCTTACGCACGATAAAAACAGACTACAAAACAGCTATCGTATAGCACAGCAACAGTTAATCACAGCGAGCTCAATAACACAGCGTTAACAGCAAACGCAAACACAGCTCACAAATCCTTTAGTCCAGCGAGACGCTTTTTATTTCAGAGCAAACTCGCAACTCACTCGATCAAATCACTATAGCAACTAACTAACTCACGCCGGCTACTCGTCCTTATATAGCCGAGAAGCGCGTGCACCTGAGTCTCGTGGAAATTCTCAAAACATCGCGCACAATCTAGCGGCTACTAGATTATTCCTTTCGCCAAACCAATCAAGCTGGCGCGAGGCTCCTCGCCAAACGTGGCCAACTTTGGCGAGTTTTCGTGCCGCTCGCCCGCTTGTAACATTATTAAATACAAGAAAATAAAAATAAATGTGTTGCTGAGACAGATTTAATGCATATAGCACTTTGAGTTAATAACTTAAAATATTGCATTACCCATAGGACTCGATAGTGAAAAGAAAAACAGTCCAGTAGACGATAAATTTGAAATATTTTTCTCTATTACTCTTTTTTTAGATACTGACAATATGCATTTCACTTCGAAAAAATGATGAGGTTAAGGAGGAAAAGGTATCATATTCCCCAGTTGGGAGATATTTGATTCTTCTTTTGTATTATAATGCGACTCTCTTTCTGAGATATTTGAGAAACCGGAAATCAGAATAAAAGAATTGCGAACTGAAAGTTCTTTTTTGAGTAAATCTCAAAGTTTCTGTTGATTTTTTTGAAACGATTTGGGTGATAAAATTTTGAGGAATTTAAGCTGAAATATTTTTCATTTTTTGGTATTATATTGAAAGCAAATAATGATGTCCGTCATATTGTTTGCAAGGAAAAATCATACTAGTAATCCGTTTCTTTTGTTGAAGTTCTTAAAAAAATATTATCCATTTAATAAGGCGCATTCTAAGGGAAATATTAATCTGTATAAACGTAAAAACAAATTTTATTCCATTCTATAAAAACATAAAATCAAACACTTTTTTCCGTGTGAATGCGGACAGGTAGTAAAAGAAAATTGGTATTTTAATAAACTCGTTTCTGCAATCTTTTTTTTCACTTCTAACTGTTAGCTTACAATCTCCTTATATATATATATATGTATATATAATATAAAATCAAATTTTCAGTGGTTAATAAAATATTTTGATTCAGCCACTCAAGCAAACCTTTTTTAACTTGTAGTGGATGACATTTAATGTTAATGCAATTTTCAAAAATTAATTATATGCTTATTTTATTAATTAATTAAAAAAACTAACTTTCTAGCTGAAATTTTTCATTTCTCCACCGCCAAATAAGTAACTAATTCAGTTTGTTTTCCCCTCACGCTAATGAGGTTAAGCTTACCATATTTTTGGCCGATTATTTCAAATGATTCTATTTATTTTCTTAATGGTGATGCATTAAAAAATGATAATAAATCGATTTTACGAATTCATTTTGAAGTACTTTCAAATTAAAATAATAAAGAATAAAGAAAATTAAAAATTTCTAATGCATATTGCGTTAACCCAGCTAGCATAGAAAATTCACGCATTTTACATTGCCTCAATTGGCGCTAAAAACTCAATGCTAGTATAATTTTTTGATTAATTATGTAGAGTTATTGTAGTTATTAGGCCGGATAGCTTGGTTAGTAGATCCTGGAATCGCATCCTTTGAGTTGCGAATTCGAACCCGCCAGCCGAAGACTCACCATGTGCTGTGTGTGGGGGAATGTTACATCTGTCGTGGTCGCAAAGTCCTTCATTTCGAGAGTAGTACCATTGGGGGTAATGGGTCATAGGCAATCGTTGTGTGTTCTAGTTCTAAATTACGATCTGTGGTTGAATGGATGGATGGATGGATGGATGGATGAATGAAATGAGTGAATGAAGTCTGCCACCTTTAAAAGGTCTGTGGCGTGTATGAGCAAGAAGTCAGACTAATGACATAGGGTATTCAGGGGTCCATACACTCAAAAGCTACTGCACTCCTCCTTCCATTATAAAGCGGACCAAGAGAACAGGAGTAACAATTATAATTATTTAATTAAAAATGTCTAATCTATCAATGTAATTACATTCTATATAGCTTGATAATAACACATTTTCAAATGCCAGATTTCTGGCACAGAGGTAGCGCGTCTTTCTTGTCTTCTGGGAGTCTCGGGTTCGAGTCCCGGTTCGAACATGGTTCTTCTTCTACGGTCTATCTTTGAGATGCGTGACTGTGCACCCCTGTAAAAAGGGGCTAAGCAAGCAAATGTGGGTAGTGTGTAGGTAAGTCGTACCCTTGTCCCTAGTTGGTGTTACTTCAAAAAAAAGAGACGCTCCTTTCGGCTTAAATCTGCTGCAGTTTCAGTGGGGTGAGGGGGACTTGTCCATAGGCAAGGGCCATAAGTAACAACAACCAACTTTTGAAATAATTTGAAAACGCATACAAAAATAACATTTTAACTTTTTCTTGCGTTTTTTTAAATTTTAAAACAAATCATGCTTGTGTGTGTGTGTGTTTCAATCCCATATTTTCTGCCATTTAAACACAAATTAGAGTAGTGGGTAGAATGGCTAATATATGTTATCTCTGAAAAAAAATAATATTGTGTAATTTGACAATATTCATTTCAAGAATGTTGTCAAATTAAAATTATACAATATTCTTGAAAAAAAAATCATTTTACAATATTGCGAATGTGTCGTGTTCAAAATTGCTGAATCAGATTCTTCGGTGCGATATAAAAATATATTGTAATATAGATTCTCATTTGCCGATGCTATAATATTTTTTAAGTCACTGATTTTTCCATCCGTCTAATTATTTTTTTATTTATTGTACTTATTATTTTCGATAAAACCTTTCTTATTTATAAATTCCTACTAGAGCAAAATCATGAAATATCCATGTAATATTTACTATCCAAGGAACTAAATCATGTAAAATTAATTAATAAATGCAAAATATAAGTATTTAATTACTTTATTGGACAATATGATTGACAATCTACTCTATAATATTTACAAACCCAAATTTAAAACTTTTTCATCTAGATTATTTTATATTTATACATTTTCTTATTTTAAAAAAATCTGAGTTTCTAATAAAAACTAAAAGACATGGTAAAAAATCTATAAATACATGCCCAATGTATTTATAGATTTTTTTTCCTTTTTATTATTTCCTCTTAATTTAAAATAGTAACCATAACGATTTCATAGTTAAAAAAACTTTCAGCTTAATTTTCTGAATATAAATATGTTGCTTCTAAGATAAAAGGACATATGAAAAGGATGAAGAGGGTTGTTAAAAAATAAGCTAAAAAAATATATTTCTTAATTTTTAAAAATTGAATAAAAAATACTCTAAAATTGTATCGGTTCAAATGAAATGCTAGTTTATTTAACTTCCATAAAAAAAAATCCCAGTATTTTGTTGTAAAAAACTATGTAGGTTTTGAGAAAAACATTGATCAAATAATAGTGTTATTAATATAAAAAAAAGAAGTGTTTGCCCATTCAATGTTTCTCATTCTCTATTTTTGTGGCCACTTTACAGCTTAGATAATTTAACTCATACCTACCCAGATATGGCAATATCTGAGTATTCTTGAGTATTCTTTGCTCTCATTTTGAATATTCCTTGCTCTTATTTTTTTAATATTCTTTTCTCTCATTTTTTAATATTCTTTGTTACAGCAACATTATATTACATTTAATATCACAATCAAACATGAAAAAAAATGGTAGCTAAAATTAAAAATAACTTTAATAAATGAATAATAAAATAATTATGGAACTTTTTTTTAAAAAATAAGTTTAAAAATTCATTTAAATTAAAAGAATAATATTGTAGAATTGAGATCTTTATAGATAAATTCTGAATTCATATTTGGTTTCTGAAACAATATAAAAGTATTTCTCAACAGTAAAATTTTCTTTATGTTTTGAGTAAAAAAATTATTTTATTGAATACTTTTTATCCTATTAAAAGTTTGAAAAACTATGTTTCAATAAAACCCGTGCTCCAAAATATCTAATTGCCAAATTTCGAATAGTCCTTTCCATAAAAAAATTTCAATGAGTATTTTTTATCTTCAAGTAATTTAAAAATATTCTTTAGTTTATAATATCCTAGAATGGCTTATTAGATTATGATATAGAAACAACTGCTTATTTCTAGAATCGTGAATTTATAAGAATATTATTTTCGAAAATAATACTATTAGAGCAGCACTGGGATTAATTTTAGACTTTTAATTGCAGATTCATGGAAATTCCTATACGAGTTATTATTTGATTCAGTAATTAATATCTTAACACTGTTCCTCTTAATTACTTATTTAAATAATTCATTAATTAAAAATATATGTAAAATAACTTGTACGATATTTCAGAAATATTTAAAAAGGAAAGCTTTTCACTAAAAATGAGTTTTTTTTCTAGTTATCGAGAAGGATTTTATCTATATTTCTTGCATTTAATAATCGATTTTATTTGTTTGTGTTACTATAAAACTTTTGTTATTATTAGATAAAAAAACTTTGAATAGCCTGGATTTTTTTATCCCTTAAAACATTAAAATTTTAATTGTCTGACGAAAATTATTGCATGACTGCTTTTGGGGGAATTATTTTAATTATGTAATGTATGCAAAATTTCTCTAAATATAAACACTAAAAAAATTCAACATTCTCATAAAAAACACTTTTTAATTAACTCATTTTAATTATTAAAGTTTAACTTGAATATTATTTATATTATTAAAGATTAATATATATGTCTGATATTTCTGCATCGGTTGGCTCTTAACAGGCCAGACCTATATCCCTTGAAAAGTAGAATATGCAACTGAAAGGGACTTTTTTATATTTTAATTAAAATTTAAATTAATTTTAAGCTGAATTTCAGAATTTTTCATAACTGAATTCCCAAAATATTATTTTATAAAAATAAATTTACATGCATCTAACTTTTTCTAAGCATGCCTTTTTAAGCATATAATTTAAAAGAAATGCAACATTATTCTGAATATTTTCAATTTTCAAATAAATATTTTTTGCTTAATTTTCAGCAAATATTGCATTGTTAGATTTCCAACGATCAATGTTTTTTTCACTTGATTCATTAATCAACAATGCATTAAAAATACCTTAGAGAAAATATCTCGGGAATATATTGAGAGAATATTTTATCTGGATATTCGTTTGTTTTCTAATTAGCAGAAAACAGATTTTTGTATATATTCTGAAATCTAATTATCTTTTGTCTCATGATTTATTGACACAAGCTGAGTATTATTATTATTAATTTATATTATTATTACCTGCTAAAAAAATCGTCGAAGGTTTTGAAATTTACTTGTTTTTTTACTTAAATAATTAATAGCTTAATTAATTGCCAGATTAAATGTACTGCATTATTGCTTGCATTTCATTTATTTAATTTAATCTTCAAAATGCACTGTGGGAGAGAATTAAACTTCATATTATTAACTCTAGAAAAAATGTCAAGACATTTTCAATATTTTTTTGCAGTGAATAAAATTAAAAATGTATTATAACTCATTTTTTTAATCGTTTGCACTTTTTGTTTTGATTGAAATGAGAATTTCCATAATAACAACGCCTTTTAAAATATCGTTATTTCCAAGAAAAATGCATATTGTTCCAAACGATATTTTTTTTTTTAAAAATGATGTAATACAACTTTTATTAGTTAGTTTTAAAGAATGATACTTATGAAATTAAGTCTAAAATAGTGATATGAAAATTATATAGTTCTTTAAAATTTCAGTTATGAAAATCCCCATTTTCTAATGTAAATATTAGTCGTCAAAGATTATTATAAACAAGTAGGCATGTTATATAAATAATTGTTTAAAGATTAAAAAGTTTTAAAATGCTAATATGCATTTTATTTGTAGAAACATTTTTCAGGACTAGAAACATTTCACAGGATAGAAAAAAAAAATTTGGTGTTAATACAAACATTTTTCGGTATTTATAGAAATATTTTTGTTATTTATAGAAACATTTTTCGGTATTTATAGAAACATTTTTCGGTATTTATAGAAACATTTGTTAGTGTTTATAAAAACATTTTACAGTATTTATAGAAACATTTTCCAATATAGAAATATTTTTCAGTGCTTATACAAGCATTTTTCAGTAAGTAAAATAATTATGTCGATAACTTTATTTCTGTGTGTTTAACTTCTGTAAATTTCATTATTATCAAATCTTGATCGACGCGATATTGTTTACTATAGCAATTGTATAAAGAAATTATTATTTAATTTATCATTCACTAAATTTTCTTTGAAAACTCACTTAAATTTTAAATATTTTTTAATGAAATAAATCATCATTCAAATATGGCATGTCTAAATTTAATTCTAATAGTCCCATTTCATATTTTGTTGCACGCCCCCAATGGCCAACAGTGCTAGACCAGGTCCATGACGTCATGCACCCTGAAAAAAACCCAACAACTTTAAAGCATCGTCCGTTAAATTCTATTTGGAGAGCCGCAGACGCTCAAGGATGTGATCAAGCTTAGCTCACTCGGTGGAACAGTTGGTACAAATTTCAAAACTTTTGGAACCTTTTCATTGATTTAAGGTGACGATTTGTTGTTACTTATGGCACTTGCCACATTGGACAAGCCCCCCCCCCCCCCGCTGAAACAGCAGCAGATTTAAGCCGAACGAAGCGTCTCTTGTTTTTGAAGTAGCGCCAACTATGGCCAAAAGTACGACTTAGCTACACACTCATCACAGTCACTTGCACAGACTCTTTTTACAGGGGGGCACATTCACACTACTCACAGATAGCACACAGAAGAACAACCATGCCCGAATCGGGACTCGACCCCGGGACCCCCTCTGACATCTAGAAAATTTGAAGGCTAACTTTAGGCGAAGATTTGTATTGACAAATATATTCTAATAGAAATTGTATAAAATCAGATATTTCCTTAAAAACAATAAAATTTTATAGAATTAATTTTTTTTTACCGAAATGGAAATGCTAGAGGTATAGAATATAAATTTTTAGAGCATCCTAATCTATATATTTAAAATTTTATTTTTGAAAATGAGGCTTGCTACTAAACTCCTAACACTTTTATTAAATCTTGGGAGACGTCGTTAATGAAATATAATTTTATTCTTCACAAAATAGACGTTACAAATATATAAGTAGTTTTAATACAACAACAAAACGGGTGATGCCATTCGGGAAACAGGTAATTATGCTAAATTGTTTGCTTGCTTGCTTGCCGCAACATCCTCCCCACCCTGGTCAACCTCAAGAGGTATGGCCAGTTGGACTGGACGGGTAATCTCCTTTACTTTGGCCCGAAAGATGCAGGTACAAATTCTTCCGTCCCACCATCCTCCCCACCAAGCTGCTCGTGTTGCAATAAACTTCCACTTTATACCATTAAATCTTGCATTTCTTGGTAAAGAGTTGTTGCTTGCTCAGCAGCATCCATTTCCAGAACAAAGTGCGTAGCTGCAGTAGGGTAGTTATTCGAATCCTTATTAGCTAATTCACGAATAATATCAGAAAGCAAAAAGGGACTAGAAGTCAATCGAGAAGGTAGTCGGGGAAAACGATAAATAAGTATTTCATTTCGCAAGTGTATTTTTCCGTTTGCATCCTTTTCTGTCTTAAACCGCAAGAATCTAGTACAATTTTTATCCTCTTCAGCCAAAATAAATTGTAAGAATGCTTGACGTCCGTCACTCTTGTCAAGTATTTGGAACAATTCAAAAATAAATATACAAGCATTTGAAAGTTCAAATACTTATGCTTTTCATCCTTCTACTCCTCAACCTGTCTCGTCTTTTGTCCATAGTCAAAAGTTGAAACTCGCTAATCCATCAGATAGATTGAACGACTTACCGATAGAAATCCTGACCAACATCAGCTCAGAAATTTTGGAACATGGCCTGGACGATCAGGGGAGACAATTTTGGGATTTGGAAACAATTGGCATTAAAATTACCCAAGATGAAAGGATAAATATTCGTGACTCTGAAATTTTAAGTGATTTTCACAATTCATTTCGCAAGGTTGAGAACCGTCGTGTTGTAAAGTTGCCATGGTAACAAACTTTTCACTCATTCAGGCTTAAGGGATATTTATACAGAACAAATGCAAAATTATATCGATAACCAATATGTTGAGCTTGCCAATGAAAGTCCTTGAAACGAATCTATTTTACCGGCCTCATCATATAGTTAAAAAATAAGAGAATAACGAAAAGAAATGGCGAATTGTATTTGACTAATCTTCTCATACACCAGAACATCCTTCCGTAAATGATGCATTCTTACAATTTATTTTGGCTGAAGAGGATAAAAATTGTACTAGATTCTTGTGGTTTAAGACAGAAAAGGATGCAAACGGAAAAATACACTTGCGAAATGAAATACTTATTTATCGTTTTTCCGTTTGCCTTCTGGATTGACTTCCAGTCCCTTTTTGCTTTCTGATATTATTCGTGAATTAGCTAATAAGGATTCGAATACCTAACCTACTGCAGCTAAGCACTTTGTTGGTCCCTGGTTCGATCCCGGATTTCGGCACCATATATTAAGTATTGGGAGATGACGTTAATGAAATATATTTTTATTCTTCACAAAATAGACGTTACAAATATGTAAGTAGTTTTAGTACAACAACAAAATGGATGATGCCATTCGGACAAAAGGTAATTATGCTAAATTGTTTGCTTGCTTGCTTGCCGCAACATCTTTCAACTCTGTAAACGGGATATCTCGTCATTTAGATACTTATATTTACAAGTTTTCTTTGGGCTAAAATTCCTTTATAATGACACTTTCAATAGTTTGAACTTCCTAATACATATCTGATCAAAAATAATAAGATGTCACAACAACCAATCATTTAAAGAAAGAAAAAAAATATAAAATAATAATAATCTTTGTATAAAAATAATTTAAAAAAAACATTAATTTTTATATACTGCCAAAGTTTATCAAAAAAATTTCTTATGAGCCTTGATTCAGAAATAATGCTAATAAGTCTATTCGCTTTTTATCGAATTAAACATTACCACATATATTTAATAAAGTATTTGTTTCTATCTTCTAACATAAGTAAATCTTTCTCCATCTTCAAAAATATATTTCTTTCTACAAAAATATTTAAAAACTGAAGAAAGGAAAGTAGATACAATTTTAAAAAATTATATATTTTTATATAGAAAATATTTTCTGCGAAAATATTTTTACAGAAATTCCTTTGAGATTTTTGCTTGGTAAAAAGTAAAAACATTTAAATGCTTGAAATAAATTTTTGTGAATTTTGGAATATTGAATATAAGAGGCTTCGTGCCATTTCCTTCCTTAGATAGATTCTTTCTGGTTGTTATTTTTCTACAGATAACAAATGGTTATCTTAAAAATAAAAATTTTCAGTTTATAAGTATGGAAAAGCCACTATCATAAATACACAGTATGCTACCATGTTATGTCATGTTCTTTGAAATAAATTGTTTAAAAAATGGAGATGTTTTCTGTGAATTTGTAGTTTTCTAGTGCAAAAATGCATGCTTAAATTTCAAGACAAATAGGAATTTAAGATGTTTTTCAGCATTAAAATTATAGAGCTTAAGTATTTATTTCAAATAAATTTTTTATTCGATTTTGAAATAAAATTACAAAGAAGTGAAAAAAAATTAATTTTAATCTGAAAACATATGAACAACCTAACACCTTATATGACATACTCCATATTTCCAAGTCTCATCAACTACAAGAAATTTTTTACCCCTGGCAACTTATTTAATAAATGCCTCGACAGATTCACTTCACATCAGATTTCACTTTTTAATTGATTAAATTGTTTCTATTATAAAGGGAAATTCCGAACAACCAGTGGAAGCAACTAATATTAAACCTGTCTGCTTGTAAGGTATTTTTATGTTGTTACAATCGCGCGAGCGTCCGCCGAAGGTGAAAGCGTTGGTGACGCTTCACAAGGAGCTTCGCACCAGCCGAGTTGATTTGACGAGGGGAATATAGTTGCTTCAAGTGCTCGCCCACTTGGCTATATAAGGGACGGGTTGCCGTAGTTTTGGCAGTTACCTCTCGGAAGAGAAGTGTCTCGCTGAACCAGCGGATTACTTTTCTCGCTTGTTATCAGTGAGCTGTGTTTACGTTTGCTGTTAGCGTTGTGTTATTGAGCTCGCTGCGATTTACTGTTCACTGTGCTACACGATATCTGTTTTGCAGTCTGTGTTTATTGTGCGTAAGGTTTGCATTTACGCTGTGAGTGACTGTTGACTGCTGGAATGTGTTTATCTGAAGTTTTACTTTATCGAGTCATCCTGTAAATAGCTGTAAATAAATTTGTTTGTGCTGTCCTCAAATAAAGTCCATTCAATCCGAACCCACTACGCTAAAAACGCAACAATGTGAAGAATTTTCTAAATTCTGTTTGTATCGCCTGAGCTTTATTTCTTATCTTTATGAATGTACCCCCTTATAAAAAGGGGTTATGAAAAACGAAGCCGGTGCGTGAGTAACTAAAACATACTCTTGGGCCTAGTTAGCGCTACTTAAAACAAGATACACACCATCAGCTTAAAATCTTGATTGCGTCAGCGAATTTGCTCATGATAAGAGCCACTGTAAAAGACAACAACAAATGATCTAATTTAAGATGTCATATACATTCAAAGTCAGAATATAAGGTAACTTTTTAATTTTTACTTAATTTATATAGTATAATTTTCATCGTATATATCTCCTTTATGATAAATTGTGAAATATTGTAGGTAGAAGATATAGAAAAATTAACCCTTCTTTACATGACGATGGAAATTTCCATCATAACATTTATTGAACAAAAAACTGTACTCAAAATAGTTGTACTATAAATTGGTTGTTGCTAGCAGCTTTTATCTCGACTATTGCGAAATAAGGAACATAATAGTCAAAAGAAATCAAATGTCACAATCATTACAGTGGTTTTGAACTTGCCATTTCGTTGTTTGTTGCGGTTTGAAGAAACGTGCGGTTTCTTGAATATATTTTTAATAATGAATCAGTGATTTTATTTCTAATAAAAGCGATATTTACTGGAGAAATTTAGAAAAGAGGAGCATTGAAGATCTTAATATGCAAATTTGCATGATAATAAATATTTTCATCATATTGTTTTTTAATTATTTTATATTATATATTTATATTATAACATATTTTATTTATTTGGCCTTGTGTATTATATATTTGTTTTGGAATTTTTAAAAACAATTTTATTTTAATATAGGGCATGAATTATATCACCATTATTTATTTTTCGAAAAAGAAAAAAAATCATGCAAAGAAGGGTTAAAGGTGTTTATACGAAATTACTTTAGAGTCCATTTAAAAAATAAATGCATTTTAGTGAAATAATACTCTTCTAATATTTAGTATTATGTGTAGGTAATAATAAGTTCGAAGTTTCAGTTATTCTATTATTTTAAGAATTTATCTTGTTTATGATTTCTTTCACAATGGTATTTGACTTTTAGAAAAATGAAGTTCGAATTATTTAAAAGAGGGAATGTTTTTTTAGCTTCAAAGTATTTAAACTATCACAGTCTGATTGTAGATTTTAAAATAATTAAAATAATTCATTGTTCCAATCAAATTAATGTTGAAAATTCAAGATTTATTTTTTATATCATAACAATTAGTAAACTCCTCAACCACATTTAACCAGTATATTTTATCATTTATTAAATGGAATTAGATAGCTGTTCTGTGTAGTAAAAAATATATTAGAATTTCAACTGTCATCATTTGAGTAAACAAAATATGTACAATAAAATTCATTAATAAATAATGATTTATTATTGCATTTTGATAAATTAACAAAATCCTAAAATCTGAATTTCATTAAAATATTTCATATCACTTTGTTAAATAAAATAATATTCCTACAGCTTAATATCATTTTTATTAATTCAAATAAATGAAGCCCTCAGATTTTAATTATTTACAATAAAAGGAGGCTTTCCATATTTCATGAAACTTAATAATAATTTATCAAATCAAATTCAATACTACTTCCAGTTCCATAAGATTGTAGAATGTCATTAATTTGTATCAATTGCTTCATGTTTTATTTTAAGAAAAGTTCCCTTTAATTTCTAGCGGAATATCACCCTTGAACTATGAATCTATTTTAGATATTTGCGTTTTGTTTGATTTAACACAAGCATGAGCCATAAATGAAGTCTGAATAGAAACGGCAGTTGAGTAAATTAGAAATGTTGTGATTATTAGTTTTTTGGATTTCTTTTAAATTTTACGTATTAAAAAAATATTTACTCTTTTATTTGCGTTTTTCGCAATTATTAAATTGTTCGTTAAGATTTTAAATTTCATATAATCATAACAATTAAGGTTTTGTTTGTTACCTTGTTATATACGTAGTTTTAGAAAAATCATAGTAATTTTCAAAAAATTCAAAACTGAGATTTTGATGAATCTTCAAGTTTTAAACTTCTGAGTTCCTAAAAACTAAAAATCAATTTTTGGAAAATGTCCGCCTGTCTGTCTCCTCAAAATCACTTTGAGATAGGCGATTGTAATTTGGCATAGAGTCTTTATATCAAATGTGCAGATTTCTATTGAATCTTGTATAAAATCAGTTAAGATATCATCTATCTGGTTGTTCGAAAATAAGTAAGCATGATAACTAATAAACGAAAAGAGAGCTAGATAGATAAAATTTTGTGCACATATTTAAGGCAACCATAGACCTTTAAAATGATTTTTTTGTAATTTTCACCGTAGCAATTTGAAATTTTACAGGCATTAAGAGTAACACTATAGGAGATGACACACAAAATTTTAAAGCATTATATTAATTTATACCTTTGTCAGGAGGATTAATATAATATAATATAATATCAGCGATAAATAACGTTAATTAAAAGTGTTCCAGGTGCTCAAAAAATTTTTTCGGAAGAATTGCAATTTTTATTATTATTTACTCTGGCTCTTTTGGAACAAAAGTTTGCATTAATCTTGAAGTTTGAATAGGAAAATCAGATTACGATTAAAATATTTTTCAAACACGGATCTATATTTATATAGTAAAATATTAGAAATAAATTATTAATATCGAAGTAAACAATAAAACTGTCTCTAGCATGAAATAAATAAAAAACTAACTCCAGATTAACAAACGAATTTGATTGGATGGCAGACAATTCTTCTGTCATCCCAGAATTCCTTAGTGTTTGTAAACTGACTGGATGGCAGACGATTTCTTCTATCAATCCATAATTCCTCATTTATTCCAGAAGTTGATATTTAATTTATTTTTTGTTATTTTCTATTTTTGTTCATTTTATTTTTTGAATATAAAAGCTCTTTATGAGGAGTTTATCCTTTTATTTTTACTTAAGAATATTGCCTTTCTTCGTTTTAATTAACAAATGTATTCAATTCAATAGTCAATAAACAATGAATTCTTTAATCACCAATCAAAAATCAATTGTTGATTTTAATATTATCTTTTAATATAATCTATTACTATCTATAATCTATTTAATATAATCTTTTTACATAAATAATCTATTTATTATCGTATGACATCATCATGTTGTTTTGGTGTCTTTGAATTGTACGAGCTAAAAATATTTTTACCTGCTTTAATCAGTATTGCATTATTATTTAGTAGGCTTCTTTGAAAGCAGATATGTTTTTAAAAGGTTTACCTGCTTTTACCAATATTGGTTTATTAAGTATACTTTTTTTGGCAGCATATGATTTTTTTAAAGGCTGACGAAGAACTATGACATCATAGCTGTTATTTAATCTCAAAATCTGTCGAGCTCCAAAACGTTTTTTACCAGCTAGAAAAATTGAAATTGAAAATGAAAGTTAAAGAAAGTTATATAGATAGACTAAGGGATTGAGAACGACAAAGAAATCTAATGGTTATTTCAAATCTGTCAAAACTGATTATTGTCTTAAATTAATTAAGTGAAATCATGACTTAAAAATAATAATTTTCTCACATGATAATTTGAAATTTACGATCGAAAGTTTCATTATTTTTTTACTTTCAAGCCAACTAGAATTAGTAGCATTAAGTTTGTAATAAAAATCATTTATTAAAATATCTATTGTACAATTATTATATTTGAAATAAACATAATATATCCAGATACAATTTTAAAGCTTTTTACAATAAGACATTCATAAAACTACATATGTAATTTAAATTTCACGAGAGCATTTTATCAAATCTTGAAATAATTTCAGAACATAATAAAACATAAATTACACATTAATGTTAGCAGTCCAAAGAAACAAACAAGTTTCCATTCCTCATATTTCCAGCAACATAAATTTGTGGCCCATTTTCTGTGACTCTCTGCATTGTTACGAAACCCCAGGCCATTTGATTTTCCGGGGCATATTAGAATGGCGGTTTATGTCATGCTATTAATCCCGAAAATATACGGCTGTTTTGCTTTCTCGTGTGCCACTGAAAGGTTTTTCCTCATTTGTCTGCAGACGCTTATTTTGATGGCATTGTTTTCCGGAAATGTCATTCTTTATACCCGAATTGCATTTGCTGCTTTGTTCATTATTCCTCTCTTAAAGAATGAGCGGTCACGTATGATTATTCTTGCTTCTTCTGTATTTTTCTTCCAGAAAATAATGTAGCTATGTGTCAGCTGCTGTCATATGTTAATGAATGTCAGCCTATGATTTTTGAGTCGGCTTTTCTTGTATTATTAGAAAAATATAGGAGCGTAATTTAATAGAGATTCCAAAAAGATATTTATTTATTCCAATTATTATTATTATTACGTATTAAGAAATATTCATCCGTTTGTATCAATAATTTTGCTTTGATACTAATAAAAAGACGTAATAATTTGT
>JAOUZG010031332.1:3224964-3235652 GCA_026289955.1 Argiope argentata
ATTTTAGCATAATATTTAATTTGTTTATTGCAATAAAATTAGAAATATAACCTTAAAAATATTATCATTGACACTTATCAGTCGGTTATAATTCGAAGACTATTACCATAAATTCATAATTCCTTTATATTTAAAAGCAATTAGTGTATAAATAGTTTTTGTTATTAATAAAATTAATAAATAAAATAGGTAAAAAGGGGTTTTATGTTTAAAAGAAATTAGAAATATTATAATCAATAATTGAAGCTTATCAGTCGGTTATAATTCGATGACTATCACCTTAAAATCATAATTGTGTAATATCTAAAAGGAATTATTTTATAAATAGTTCTGTTATTGATAAAGTTAATAAATAAGATTGTTAAAAAAAAGGTTTTTATGTTAAAAAGAAATTAGAAATTTTATAATCAATTTTTTTCCTCTATATTAAAAAAGATAATTAATTTAGATTATAATCTTTTAATTGATCTGATTACAAATTTATTTTTAGAAAAAAAGGCAGATTCTGACTGAGCCGAACATCGTTCTCAAACATATAGATGAGAATCGAATTGGAGTGGTCTCTCCGAAACTTTTTCGTATACATTTAAAAAAAGCGTCATCAGTCCTTTTCCAGTCCCTTCCGACACAAAATTTTTGTCTTGTTTTATGCAAAAATAAAAACTTACGACTGCTCATACTTTTATTTCCAGATTCCCGAGTATGAGAATAATGTGCTTTGTACTATAATAATGCAACCCAAAATGTAGTTTGGTTGCCTTATTTTTCAACGTATTGAAACCAAAATGTGAAACAGAACTACAATTTTAATAGAGATAAATACGAGGGCAAATCAAGACGTACTTGCGAATAATTTTTTAGCCAAAATACGGCTGTCAATACAAAGCGAACATATACATTCCCAGCAGTGAACGTTCCTTGAACCGTTCCAACCATATCTGCATTTTACTCCGATGAGTGAAGCTGCTATCACTGATTTAAGATGGCGGTTGTTCTTCAGACGTCCACAGCTTAAGAGCAGCGAAGTGGTATTCGTTTTCTATGGAGAAAGGGACAAACGCCCATAGCAATTTACAGGGAAATGCACCCCAAGTACGGGGAAAAGTGTCTCTCTTTGAGAAGTGTTCAATGGTGGTGTCGTGGGTTTCAAAAAGTTCTCGAATATTTGCATGAGAATGAGCTTTCACTGGGAGAATCTGGAACACCCACCTTACATTCCAGACCTCGCCCCTAGTGATTTTCACGTTTTCGGTCCACTGAAGAAGTTTTTGGCAGGACAGAAATTCACATGTGACGAAGAAGCCAAGAACGAGGTCCAACGGTAATTCCACAGGGAGCCGGAAGAATTCTACCACAGGGAGATTTCTAACTTATTGTTGTGATTGGACAAATGTCTGAACCTGTGTGGTGATTATGTGGAAAAATAATGCAAGGTACATATTATACTAGGTATATTTGTAAATATCTGTGTGTACCTGTTTTTGGCGAATAAAAAATAGGCGCAAAGACTTTTTGATTTGCCCCCGTATTTAAAATGTGATACTTTAAGCCACCAATTTTTGAACCAAGACAATGCATATTAAATGTTTGTGAAAGTATAGAACAATGGATGATCAACTCTTTGAGGGATTTGGTTTTAAATATCGGAATATATCTGTATTTAAGACATTAAAGCTTTACATCCAATTTTATCCATCTGGATATTATCATTTTGTAATTATTGTGATATTGATTATATTCTGAGAATCGAGCGATCAAATCTCTTATTCAGATTTCTTTTAAAAATTGAAAGAAATATGAAAGTTAATTATACAAAACACATATTAATTTAAACATTCAATGCATAGTTGAATCGTGTTTACAGAGAGCCGTTAGGGGATAAGTATTTGCTATCATCAGACAGTGGTAAAAGCTAAGGAGGAAGTTATAAGAGTCTTTCAAAATTACCTTCAAGAATTTGTTTGAAGACTCAAAGAAACGTGTTATAAATGCACCTCAAATAATGTGGAATATTTGGAGAACGAACATCAAAATTTGAAGGATTCACACCGGTAATAATATTGCAGTAAAGGATACTTAAATAACCTTTCATAAAATTATATAAAAACATATAAATAATTAACTCATGTAATAATTAGTTATATATTTGTATAATAAGTAATTTAAATTTTAATATCTACTTTAGAAGGAAAATTGCATTCAATTACAAATCAAGGATTGCCACAATGTTTCACAATTTCTTTAACTATTATTGTCAGTTTTAGAAGAAATTTACCCTGTTAAGAAACACAAAGTATTCTTTGTCTTAAATGAGCATAGTAGACGCATAAATCATATGGTAAAAAAAATACAAATTCTGAAGAAAAAAAAGGTTTCTCTTGAAGAGATATTTAGGGGATTAGCAATCTTCTGTATTAACATCATCTTTTTAACCCGTAACTAGAGACGGAAGTCAAAATGGCTCTGCATTTCTCATTAACTCTGATAATCACGTGGCATTTTGCCCTTGAATACAATCATTTCCTCAGTACCTTTTAAGTTGCTCTTTCGGCAGTAATTAAACAAAATTTTGTGTTGTTATTTATAGAGTTTTTTGATTCCGTGTCTCTGAAATATCTTTTAATTTCAATCATGCAAAAAGAGAAAAGAAATAGCCTTAAAATTATATTTCCTCGTTTTTATTCGTTAAGTATTAACATTTTAACGTTAGTTTAATTCCATAATATCTGAGCGAAGTAGATACAAAATAAACTATTGCTTTTTATAACATCTTCTCAACATGTAACATTTTTATTATTAATATGTCTAATTCATTTTGTAGCATTGCGATTTGCAGATTATAATGTTCTTCCAAAATAAATTCCAATGCTGTTTTCAAAAGACAAAGAAAAATAATGATAGTCATTTTGAATCCATGTGTTCTGGTCACTTGAGGAAATTCATGTTTCCGGTTACTGCTCAATCGATAAAAAATACAAATAATTCCAACACTAAATTTAATATATTGTTATGAATTTTGTGTAAACTTGATGTAAATACTGTAAATATGTATGATTTTTTGAGTAAATATTGTAAATAGGTATGATTTTTTGAGTAAATATTGTAAATATTTATAAATAGTTTAGTTGTATAAAATTAATTGTTATGGAATCGCACGTCAGCATGAAATGACCGTTATAAGGGGATTTACAACAGAGAATCACCATAGTTGACTCATTTGGCGATGTAGGTTTGTTGGTGAATTAATGAGATCGTTAAAAGTTTTCACTACAAACTAAAATATGCAGTAGTAGCTAAGAAATAAAGATATTATTAAAGAAGAGAAAGTTCCACAATTGTCTGGAACGAGAACACGGTTTCTGAATTAGCCCGTCCACTTTAGTGGACGCTATTTAAAAGGCCCGGCTTAAGAAGGGGGAATAAGATCAGTTCGGAGAATGAGCTACGTTAGTTGTCTTAGCTTGAGAAAGCGTCTTTTCTCACGTTGACATGCGTTCTATAACTTCGTTGTTAACTGAAATTAGTGGATTAATTAGAGTTAATTCTCTTTGAATTTGTAGCTTATGTCTTATATTTAACCCTAAAGTGCTAATCATTCGTCTCCTAGACGAACGCTTACTATATAACTTTGACTATTCTTCCTCTATAACGGTAAATGGATCGATCTACTCAGTACCTTAATCTGACCTTGGGAACTGCAGATGAGTTCATTCATTTTCCCCGGAATATTTCTGCTTGTAGTATATCCAGAACAATAGTCGTCACAGAGACGAATGGTTATCTGTCCCGTTAGTATTAAGAAGGTATTTCTGTGTATGTTTGGAGATGTCGAAGCGTTTTCTCGGAGAAACTTTGTGGGGTAGGCCAGAAGCTATCCGTAAATTATAGAAAGAATTAAGTGAGAAAGATAATTCTACTTCTTAGGATGAATCGGAAGATGAAGATTTTATTGAAGTTCTTCTTGCTCCTTTTGATGCAGAAGAGTCTGAACATATCAACTTTGCCCCGATCAACAAAGACTATTATAAGTGAACTTCTAAAATTGTATTTAAACATTCAAAGAACTGAACCATCCGAAATTAAAAAATGAAAAATTCGTGCATTTTGCTTATATAATTGCAGAATGACGTGCAGTTTTGGTTTGTTATGCTCAAGAGCAATGTGCGGAGAACATCATGCATATATGTGTAAAGATTGCTTCGAAAATAAATAAATAATATTTTTATCCTACCTGGCAATCAAGAATTATGAAATCATCTGCAGATAGTATGCTTTTATTTAAATTAGCTTCAAAAATTGATTTTAAATACACTTCGTCTAGGAAACGAATGTCTATCATTCTTGTTAGTTTTTTAAAGGTTACCTTTCTAGGGTTAATACATGTTTTCCTAGACAATCAAGTCTGCATTTTCTCATTATTCTTTCGTCAAATTTTTTCTAAAATTAACGAAACAATTAAGTCAGATTTTTTCGTAAACTAACGAAACGATTATTTCATAAATTAGCGATTAACAGTATTAAATATGATATTTGAATGTATATTTTAACAAAAAGATATATTTCTTTAGAAGCAGAAAAAGTGAAAATAAATGGAATATTCTTTACTCTTTTTATATCCTTTCTTCCAAGTTTTTTATTCTGGTGAATTTAATTAAATATTTTAAACATTGATGATTATTGACCTTCAGGTTCAATCCGAATAAAAGGAAGCTACCAACAATTAAAAAGAACTTAATTCTAATGAGTAAAGAACTGAACCAGAAAGAACCTATTCCATTATTCATGTTATAAGAATCGATTAAATTTTGTTGATATCCGAACCGGATAATGCGTTCTTTTACTTTCAGACGATTTAGCTCCAACGGGAGAAGAAAGATTCGTTCGAAAACTTTATTTGTCTTTGCAGCCAATAAAAATCTTTCAATGTTTTATCGGAGAAATTCCTTTGTTCTTCAGAAATAAAAATCGTTTGCTAACTGTTATAGTAGAAAACCAAACTTTCTTCCCTTTGGGGGGATCAAATGGGAACTGTGTTTACATGGGATCTCAATTACAGAAGTTAAACATGGTAGAGGACATTTTTCTTAATTTACTGAAAACTGGGATAAATAATTTCTGTTTGAAATTGCCTTTTTTGTGTGGTATCTGAAAAATACATGGCTTTTCGTAAGTAAATTCCTTAATGCCAAATATGGAATTACTAATATATTATATAATTCAAATTTTACCGCTATTATCATGTCAGAACATATTGTTTTAGGAATGAGGTTTTGTGGTATCAACAAAAACCCGTAATTGAAAAATAAAAAAATCCGTAGGCGAAAAATTGAGATTTTATTATCTGCACGAGCATCTCAGCTTTTAATAACGTGATGCCATAGCATTTACAAAAGCTCTGATTTTTTAAATAATAAGTTCATTACTACAGCCAATAAAACCTAGAAAAATGTCATTTTGAGCGCGGGATTATGTGAAATGAAATAAATAGGAAATTTGATGTTTTTATAAACAATAAATGCGGGACAAAGTTTTCTGTATCGTTTGCAATACTAAAGGGACTCATTCGATGAAACAATTAAAATGAATAAAAATATAATTTAACTGGCCCGAGCACGTGGTGCTTGGCCGTTCAAGAAATGGTGTTCTGACGTGATACATTGGAATATGCGTAGCAGATTTCATTTTAATCATTTTTATTTGCTTTGCAATTTGTTAATTGTTTTCAGGAATAAACGTTTATATATATGTATGTCTGGGGACATTAATAAGACCTCAATAATATGAGAATATTTAACTTTATATCAATTAATATTTATGAAAATTTTTGGAAAAATCATTGCATTTAATTTAAGTATAATAAGTGAAATTATTTTGTAGAAAATTTGAAACAAAATATGACGAACATTAAGCTGATGTGAATTACTTTGTCTCTAAATATTGTATGATCGTGAGTTACAGTGAGAGTTGAATCGTTGCCAGCTGGAGTATATAAACTTCCATTCGATTTATGTGTAGGAAAACATTAAACAATAAGAACAAATGTATATGCTGCTTCTTTTTGTATGGTCTATATAATATTCCTAAAAAAAATTATTGTCTATGTCTGATGACTTACATTTAAAATAAGATACAATCAATGAAATAATTTGAAGTGAGATACAATCAATTAAATAATTTGAAGTGAAATACAATCAATTAAATAATTTGAAGTGAAATACAATCAGTGAAATAATTTGAAGTGAGATACAATCAGTGAAATAATTTGAAGTGAGATACAATCAATGAAATAATTTGAATTGAGATACAATAACTGAAATAATTTGAAGTGAGATACAATAACTGAAATAATTTGAAGTGAGATACAATTAATGAAATAATTTTAAGTGATATACAATTAATGAAATAATTTGAAGTGAGATACAATCAGTGAAATAATTTGAAGTGAGATAAAATCAGTGAAATAATTTGAAGTGAGATACAATCAATGAAATAATTTGAAGTGAGATACAATCAATGAAATAATTTGAAGTGAAACGCAATCAATGAAATAATTTGAAGTGAAACGCAATCAGTGAAATAATATGAAGTGAGATACAATTAATGAAATAATTAGAAGTGATATTTGTTTTCATACATTGCATCATATATCACCCGCCTTAATATTCTATCAGCTCCTCTCAGATTTCAATTTGAAATGGAAAAGTAAAACTTCAACAAAGACAAACTTTTTTTTCTAAAACCAAACCTATTTTAAAGAATTACGATTACGGAAAAGTGAATCCTTCAGCCTTTCTGCTTCTTCAATTGATTCGATTGTTAAATTTTATATCAAAGCTTAGCATACGCTGGCATGCGAAAATGAGGATATAAAAAGTAAAAAAAAAATGTTATTAGCTTATAACAATTAAACTGTGTTTACGTTATTATGTTTCAAATTATAGCTAATATTTGAACTTCTGTAAAAATTAAAATTTTATGATGCGAATCCATAAGTATGCCATAATTGATTATGCTTGACATCAATGAACTTTTACAGCCAAGCTCCAAATAATTCAAGAAATTTAACGGCCAGCTTATTTGTTTCCTTAATTTAATTTTAAGGAATATTAGCTGTCAAAGAATAAAAACGATATGCTAATATCTAAAAGCAAAGTATTTTTAAAAAATCTGTTTGTTAATAAACACTTATTAACTACACTAATTCCTATGTTAATAAACACTTATTAACATTGAAGCCGACAAAACCTGGTTTGTAGGGTGATGGATTTGCATCCTTTGTGCTGTGAATTCGAACTTCCCTGCCGAAGAATCTCTGTCTGTGGTGTATGTTAAATCTGCAATGGTCGCAAAGTTCTTCATGTCGAGAGTAATACTACTTTGAGTGTTGGGTCAGAGGTGATCATTTTCAGTTCTAGATCTAAATTACGATTTGTGGATGAATGAATGCAATGCATGAATGAAATCCGCTCCGTAAAAAAGGTTTGTGACGTGTGTGAGCTAGAAGTTCGTCTTTTGCCCTCAGGTGCTCAAAGGTCCATACCCTCAGAAGTTATCCCCCAGGTGGGCACCTCGTAATTGGGGATGAGATGCTTCCGGTATGGTGGTTGGATATCGCCAACCCTGTAGGTACACTAATAGGATGGGATTGAAATCCTCCCATCGATGACGGGACGTACTTCCTTCGGTGAGGGTTGTACAGTGTCCGGTGATGGATATTAGGACTCAACAACAATTACCGCTATTTGCTGTTTCGGTGGTCTGCTTATTCAGTTTTTATGGTTAATCCGTGTGCCTTCGTGGCGGGTCAGAGAGTCTGCTCTATGACTTACCCTTAGAAGCTACTGCACCCCTCCTTCCATTTCAAAAGCTGAAGACATGAACAATAACATTTAAGATTAAAAGCTTTTTTACAAGTTTTATAAAATTATTATTGAAAAATGGCAAAATTTTCAAACTCATACACCACATATTAATTTTTAAATTAAGTATTATTTAGACTTTTGTTAAAATGATTCTTAGAAAAACTACCATTTCTGTTCTTAATCTGAACAAAATTTATGTTGCTTTTCTTCTTTCTTTTCAAAATTGATATTCCTTTTGGAAAGAATAAATGAAGAATACCAAGAAAATCCTGATAATAGATTTGTTTGAAGGAAAGTAAATCTAATATTATAATTAAATATTTGAAAAGAATTCCTGTTAACGTTTTGAAAGATTTTTTTCTAATTAAAGTATGCAGTTTGAATCTTTTAAAATTGCTTTTTTTTTTCTTTATTATTGACTATTGTAAAAAACAACGAATTCTTGAATGTTTTTTTTAAATTTAAATACACATAAATATTTATAAATAATACTTAAACGAATAAAAAAGATAATTAACTATTCCTTTATGAAGGAGATTAAATTTTCCTTTAGAATTGTTTTCAGTTTAAAAAAGATTTTAATTTAAATACTATTTACAATAATTTGTTTACATTTTTATTAATCGTTTTCAGTGTCACAAAAATTGTTTTCTTTTAGATTTGAAAGGTCAAAGTTCAGTCTCGTCTGTGATATAAAGAATTAAACAGAGCATTTATTTTTTATTTCATTAGTTCGTTATATCTCTTCAGATTGATCCACAGTATAAACTAAAATATCAATTGGAAATTACTGATAATTTTGATTATATATTTTAAATGTTAATCAATTTTTAACAGTGTTAAACATTTATTAAGAAATGAACGTCTTGTTGTGGTTATAGAATAAACAATTAAATCGCTTATACGTTAAATATGCTTTATTTATCAAATGTATTAAAAGTTGTTGTTGTTTTAATTTTAAGATATAACAAAAAATGTAACTAAATCTATTTCTACAGTATGAAAATGATTGATTAAAAATATATCCAGATTTAGGTTAGTAATATGTAATATATTAAATCTTATTTTTAATTTAAAATCCTTTGCTACAGAATAAGTTTGACTAATTTTTTAAAAAATGGCATGTGATTTGATATTTTTGTACTAAAAATTTAATTATTTAATTTCTATTTTTCTTACAATTAATTATTAATATTTTATTATTGCATAGTATCAATTGCAATTTTTATTGCTTGTATATTGTTATTATTTCTTAATGTTTGCAAAATGTATTTTTTCGCTTTATTTATTACCATTGTAGCCACCATGACTTTCGATTAAAATATTCATCGATTTTCAATTATCTTTCTTTTTTTTCTTCATCAGTTTTTATATAAGCATTTTGGAAAGGTGGAATTCAAAGAATGCATCAACTTTACCAATTTATTCGTCAGTTAAGAATTAAATGTTCTATTTTTTATTATTTTGCTAGTTCTAACTTAACCCTTGTCATGACGCTTTTTCTTGTCATAACCCTTTTTCGTTTCTAAGTAAGATCTTCATCACTGGAATTAAATTTTGGAAATAGAGTCTACGAATAAAAACCATTCATAGTTTTTTTTTGCCGAACTGATTCGGAAATTTTATAAGTTAGAGACCATGCCATCAAAATCATCATTGCAATTGATATTGTTTTAGATATTCTAAGACTTCACTTATTTGAAAATATATGGTTTACAAAAATGGAAATGCAATCTTAGAAATAAATTTTTCCAGTTAATACTTTATATATGTCGTGATTACACGATGCACTTACTTTCACTGCACTTGGATTCTAAAATGAGTCTCTTTTCAGCATTAATTGAATCACGAGGATGAAAAGAAATCACATGGTTCTAGGTTCAGGAACGAGTTTGGTTTTCCAGTGGGAATAATCTGTACTTGGTCAAACTATGTGTGCTCTCCTTGTGACAATACCATAATGTGCCTTTCAAAGGTAGGTCGTCATTGTTTTTCTTTACACTGCTTTACATAAAGTAATAGGAAATCTTTAGCATAGCAATGAAATGAAATATATTGATGCATACGGGTACAAAATGCAACTAATCAATTTACACAGTAAAGAAATCGTGTCATAATCGAACAGTTAGCGAATTAATATCAGTCTTTTTTTCAAGCCCATTAAACTCAATAATTCAAAAACCATTGTATACTACAACCGTTCTTCCATTCCCACTTTTTTTTTAAATGAACAAGATTAGTAGTACATGTATCAACTTAATAGAATTGTTTGACATCAGCATATTATTCTTTTCAAAGAATTACCTTATTTTTTCAAAGAATTACTTTTGATAAGCATAAATGAAACATTTCTAATTTTACAATATTTGAAGTGATATGCAAGATTAAAAATTAAGCTGGTGACAAACAGAAGGGCTTTTGACACAGCTATTAGTGCTATAAGTTTTGACTTTTTTGACATTGATACAAACAAATGTTATAATCTTTTCATACCTTGTTTTTCGAATTATCATTGGAATAAACTGGTGTGAATCCATCCGCTTTTGGTATTTCTAGTTAGTTCAGGCTTAATTCTGTTCAGAAAAAATGTATAGAAACAATTCTTTTGTTTCTTCTGTTTTGAATGTGTCTTGGCGCAGCATAGCCAATTCCGGCTCTTGCGCCAGAAAAATCCATTAATCAAACTATTCAAAAATCTATCAATCAACTGTTTTGATTATGAAGAACTTTTTCGAATGTTCTTATATAAGTCCATTTTTGCTAGTAGTAGGGTTATTACTAATTCGAGAATGTTGTATTTGGAAATAATTCGAGAATGTTGTATTT
>JAOUZG010031332.1:3235662-3261851 GCA_026289955.1 Argiope argentata
TAATTCGAGAATGTTGTATTTGGAAATAATTCGAGAATGTTGTATTTGGAAATAATTCGAGAATGTTGTATTTGGAAATAATTCAAGAATGTTGTATTTGAAATTAATTCAAGAATGTTGTATTTGAAATTAATTCGAGAATGATGTATTTGGAAATAATTCGAGAATGTTGTATTTGGAAGTAATTCGAGAATGTATGGTGCATTTGGAAAAAATTCGAGAATGTATGGTGTATTTGGAAATAATTCGAAAATTTGTATTTGGAAATCGAGAATGTATGGTGTATTTGGAAATAATTCCAGCATGTTGTATTTGGGAGATCATTCAACAAACTTTAAAAATTAGTGTGGGCTCTCTGATATATTTAAACACCTTAAGAAACGTTTCGAGTTTTCAATCAAAGAAAAACAATTCTGACATTATTTCAATGCAAATAAATTTTAATTTAAACATAAGCTGTTCTTACATTTATTCCGAAAAAGTCTTGTCAAATACAGTTTATAAAGAAATATTTTGTTGTTTTAAATTTAAACATTTTATTGTGTATGACAAAGAGTACGTTTAGCTACCAAGAGTCTTTCAGATGTAGATCTGGATATAAACAATCAAGCAATAATTGATCAATTTTAAAGAATTTTTGAAAGAAAAACCTTCAAAATATTGCGAAATGTACGGCAAAGATATTTTCGACCGGACAATACTCATACACTTGTTGCCAAAAGTGTGAAAAAAAAACTCTAAAATTCCCAAACTGGAATTTGTTGCCGTATAGGCCAATTGTATTGGATGATGCTTCTTCAAACTAATTTTTACTTCGTTTCGTGAAAAGTGATATTTCTGGATAGCGATACAATTGTAAAGATAAATTTTGTTTTTTAAATTTAAAATTGTATCGAAAAAAATATTTTTCTCTAAATACGTTTGCGATTTAAAAAAATGTTAATATATTGCCATTTTTGAGGATAAATATCTTGAAAAAAAAGTACCTTTAATTTTTACAACAAACCAGTATTGTTCCAACTTAAAAAAAATAAGGAAATATTAATTATATCCCAAATATATACATGAAAGGTAGTCTGTCTCTTTAAAATGAAAATCTTGTTTGAAAATAAATGCTTTTAACTGTAAAATACGTAATCCTTTTGATAAAGTATATTTAATGAAAAATAGTTTGAACAACATTTATATTTGAATTCAGAACTTAAATAACTGTAGACGCATTCGTATATATTTATAAATGTATACATTTTAAATGTATAAACACGGCAATACGTCGGTCTAATATTATATGAAATTCTCAGAGGAAATTATTATTTTTTTAATCATAAAATGCAAATATATGCTTATAAAAGGTTAAAATATATCTTTTACTATAGGTTGAAAAACTTTTATTACATTCAATAAATTTTTTATTTCAATGATTTGAGTACAAAGAAAAAAATATTATTCAGAAGGGATCATGAATATATTATTAGTCTAATAGTTATTTTTATAGGAGAATCATTAGCGTCTTTAAACTATTACCAAAATAAGACTCGTTTTAGAATTTTATGAGGCCTCGTCTGGTTACTTGTTAAACTAATATATTTAATAGTATTACCTTTGTGTCTGTTTATTGAAAGAAAACTATTTAGATCAAAGAATATTTTTTGCAATGTCTGGAGTTAATATAACTTAAGTGTTTTTATAAAGAAAACAATCAATATAAATATTGTTACTAAATTAATTTTGAATATTGTGATATCATATTATGAAGTACTTATTCTAGGTAACAATTATAAGTATAAAGAGTATACTTATAAGTATACTCTTTATACTTATAATTATTATGAGTATACTTATAATTGTTCTCTCTTTACTTATAATACTTATAAGTATTATAAGTATGAAGTTATAATATCTTATCTAATTTAACGACATAACATGTTGAAGGCATTGGATCTTTTCAATACGTTAATGTTTTGCGAGTGTCATACGATAATCTACTACGAAATAGTCATCTAAGAAGTCCTCAAAAATTATGTATATAGTTTATTGCAATGTGGTGAGTAATAATTCCATTCGAACAATTATTTGAATGTGAAAATTGTGTAAAATATTCGTTATAAAAAATCTGAAATTTCTAAAATAAAGTTTTAAGAAAACTGATGGGATATATTTCTACAAATTGATTATATAGGAAATTCTAATGCTAATTATTGAATGTTTTTTTTTGTATTTTTATTGTTTTTATCCTCAAAAATATAATTGGAGTAATTGGGAACGAATTTTCTTCAGTTTGTAACTTTCAAATAATTGTGTGAGATATTAGAGTAATTGGGAACGACTTTCCTTGAGTTTGCCATTTTATTATTTTAGTTTGTTTTGCCATTTTGAAATAGTCGTATCAGATAAAAAATAAATAGATTTTGGAGTACTAATTAAGCTATGCCTCTTCAAAGAAACTAATTTAGTAATTTTATTGAAGCACATTTACAGTGATGATCATGATTACTCCAAATTGTTCCCAGCTATTCAAAAGACTTTGGGGTGATTTGGATCACGCGTTTCAGCTTCTAATTGGTTGGAAAACTGATTTAAATATTCGAAAAATATTGATTATTTTTTAAGAATTTTTATATCACTCAAACACTTTAAAATTACTGTTATTTTCTGAGTTTAATCGAATAGTATTTTTTCGCAGCATATATTACTGAAATTACCATGAGCCTTTATCACTTTTACTTTGGAGTAATTTATAAACACTATTTGGGGGATTTACTTAAAGAATATTGCAAAACCTCAAAATTATTCTTTTTATGCAGCAGTGGTGTTCCATTGCAGCTGTTTATGCAGCTGGGCGATTCCACGTGCGAAGGGTACTATAGTAAATTAAATACAAATCCCATGAAGAAGGCATAGAACAGCATGGGATGGATTCTCAGTCAAGACGAAGAATATATTACTTAACATTAACGATCTGATGGATGTGCAGCTTGATTAATGTCAGGATCTTCTAAGTTTAGAGGGAATTGAGAATTGGAAAAGATCATCAAAATCTAATACATTCTATCTCCAATGCAGGTGCAAAACGGAGATTTTCAAAAAAAAACATAAACAATTTAAGTTTGAGACACGAGAAAAAATACTTTAGGTAAAGAAACACTCTTTAAAATGAATGAGGAATTGAATTTAGAGTTAATTAACACAGTCTATAAAATTCTATTTAAGAAATGGAATCCAATATAATAACTTTTGTACTTTCACGCAGCAAAATCCACTCCATAGTAAACCATATTCATAAATACCAAGACCTCTTTGAGATCTTCAATAGTTGAGGTCAGAATTTCCCTTGTGAGAATCAACCAAAATTATAACTTAAAAAGTCCCTCAAAAGTGCAAATATCATGGTGGAAATCAGGACCCCAAGACCCCGATGAATGCTACGTGTTTCTGACCCTATAGTGATTGTTTATTTGTCATATATATGTTTACAATTTTATTTGTCGATTTTTCCCTCCTTTTCAGGTAGTAATCTAATTCCCCTGTAAGTTCAACCCATAATCATCACTTGCTTTAGTATTCTTGTCCCCTCTTCCCAATTATAAATTCAGAAAAAATTGAACAGATTCGTGTAATTTTTGACACCGTTGGCTTCCTCTCTAGAAATCCTTGAATTCTGTATCGTCTCATTTTTTTTCTTCCTTAAACGAATTTTTCTTTTCTTTTCTCTCTCTTTCTCCCGTCTTGTGCTCATCCAACTGGTTATATAACTTAGCGTTATGGGCTCGGGGCACATGATGGCGTTATGTAATTTATATATAATAACTTTTGTATGAATCCTGAAAATTGCATGCAATGATTAGTTCCCAAAACAAATTTTAATTTATTCAAACTTGTGAATTCAAATATCTCGTATTTAGTCGTCCTTCATCAATTGTTCCAATTCTTAAGATTTGTAAAAATAAGGCTTCATTCAGATATATTTAACATAAGTGATAAATGTGGAAAAGTCATCTATGGGTCATTCGAGATAAGTTACTTCCTGCATCTCCACAACTCCCATTTCTTACTGAAAGATTAAAATCTTTAGCATCAGATTATTTCTTCTTTAGAAACTTTTCTTTTCATTTCTTCCATGATGTCAGTTTCGGTTTTGATTTGAGTGCTTCTGTATTTTGATGGCAGAACTGTGTCAAACCCATATTACTAACTAAACGTTATATGTCAGAATTATAAGTATACAGATCACATGGTATTATCTTTAACACTTAATTGGGGAGGTGTGGTCTGTCAGTTACAATATGTAATTTTAAAAAAATGTATGCAATTACACTTTGCAATATTAATAAGTTTTGAAAAAAAGTTAAAACATATTTAATAACAAGAAAAGTATCTGAAGAATATATTGTCTGATTTTCATACTAATACTTTTATTAGAAAATTAAATTTGAGTGTGAAGAAAACGTGGTCTCTTAGACAGCATCTCCCCAGTTAAGTTCTAAATTTTTACCACCCCAGTTAAGGCTTAAAAATGTTTATTGATTTGACATATTATAATGAAAACTATTTGCCGAAAACGATGCTATCCTATTCCTATGTTTTACATTATTCTTTATCATATAATAAATTATTGCAAATGTATGCAGTTTTCATTATTATAAATTCAAATTCGGTACTCACGTGTTAGACCCTCCGACTTTATCGCCAAATTTAAATCTTTCTCCAATGAGTTACTAATCCGTGGGCGATAGTTGCCGAAGACGGTCTAATACGTAAGTACCTGAAATTATCATCCTCCATCCACTTTAAAAAATGGTAGATTGTATTGAGAGCACTATCTTATTTCTAAGACAAAATTCAAAACCTGAAAATCGATTTTTACAAAGCATATTTTATGAAGGTAATGGAACAAACAGCCACTATATTTTGCTGATCTAAGTAAAATCTAACTTTACAACATATCTAGCCAATGACTGATATAAAGAACGAATAATGACTTTCAGAAAAGTCTTGGATTTAATTTTTTTTGTTTTTATATTGTTTCAACGCGATTTCAGCAAAAATAAATGAACATCTTAAAATAACATTGAAAAAAGAGTTAAAGTATTATTTATATTTCTCTGAAAAGTCATAAAAAATCACGTGTTTTCAATTATCTGAAAAAGTACTAGCGTGTAATCTAGTCATTATTCCCAATTATACTTCTGGGAACTGTCTAGTAATTTTTATGGGCATTTCAAAAAAAAATGTAATTCCATTTAGAATTTCTTACCGTTTTTTTATTATCATGTCAGAACATGATATTGTTTTGGGAATGAGGTTTTATCGCGTCAACAAAAATCCGTAGTCGCAAAATAAAAATTTTATCATCTGCACGTGCTTCTCAAAATATCAGCTTATAATAACGCGTTGCCATCACATAAATAAGTTAATGACTACCGCAAATAATACATAGAATAATGTCATTTTAGGTGCGTGATTATATGAAACGATATAAATTGGAAATATGATATTTTTTTTAACAATCAAAGAGAGACAAAGTTTTTATTTGATCGTTTGCGCTACTAAAGTGACTCATTCAAATGGAACCATTAAAATGAATAAAAATGTAATTTAACTCGCACGAGCACGTGGTGCTTGTCCGTTCAAGAAATTATGTTCTAATATGATATATTGAAATATGTATAGCTGATTTCCTTTTCATTTTATTATTATTTTTTTTCAAGTTTAAAAACGAATTTTTTTAAAAAAATTCAGATATTTTTCATTAATATTTTTTCGTTTCATATACTGCTTATTTTGAGGGGGGAATGAGTTTCATAATAAAATTTAAAAATAATTTCTTAATAATTATTTTTGATGATGGAAGTTTCCTTTCACGTTTATATTAGATATTTAGATTAATTTATATGGATGCTTATTTCATAATATAGAATCCACGAAATTATATAGCAACTTGCCGTACAAAATTCTATCTATATTTGTAATTTTGTTACATAATTATTAGAAAATTTACTATTTATATTGATCTATTCCAAAGTCATCAATAAATCTTTAAATAATGCTGGTTTTCTTGATTTCCAAATGTTCAAATAAAATTTATTGTTTAAAAAAATTATTTATATAAATTTGGAATTGAAATTATAGTAATCTTCTCATAGTAAATTATATTATGTTTGAGATGATTCTAAGAATATTATTTTTCTTAAGTATAATCATTTAATTTGCCTTGTTTTGTGTTTTTATTTTCGCTTTTTAGTTAGATATAGGGATATATTTTTTTAGCATTTTGTGTTTATGCGTATGCAATAATACAACAATTAAATAATTTTATTTTAGTCATTAAGTCGTTTGGTAGTTTTCAACTAACATTTTGATTCAAATTAATTTTTATTCTATACTAATAACATTATCTAGATCTGAATTTCATAAATTTGATTTTTAAAAAAATGAAAATTTTTATAGTATGGAATTATTATAATAATATTGAACAAAATAAAATACATGAAATAAAAACGAATTTTACTTATTTTTACATTAAAGTATGTAATTATTAAAGAATGTATTTGTATTTATTTATTTTATTATCAATTCAAATTCCAAAAAAAAAAAAAATATTTTCGAATCGCAAATAGTTACAAGTCAGTTTTATCTCAATTTTCAATTACCCGGACTGCTTATTTATTTTATATGACAGCTTGATATTTTCGTTTCTCACCAAAGTTAATGAAGAATTATCCCGTACGAAAAATTATCCCGTAGAATGTAATAAAAATTGCGGCAAACCTAATAATAATTAATGATGTTTTATTCAACAAGAAAAGAAAGAAAAAATGAAACCGAATTGCGCTCACAAATGACAAGTGCAAAACCCATCAGCTGACTCGTAATTAGAAAATCATCACAAATAAACATAGTAACTACGCTCTCTGAAAAAATCCACTAGAGATCAATACTCCAAAGAAACCATCCACTTGATTGCTCCTTTTCTTAACTTGTTTAACTGATTACATTTCTGAATTTTGATTTTTAAAGTCCCTGAAAGTAGTATAAGGAGGGTTCTTTAAAGATATCGTATCTTTGTTTCCCTCTGAAATATACTTCACATTCCTTAATAAAGTTGTAACATGGTCTAACAAAGTAAAACCGAAATGCACTCAACAAACGACAAGTGCAAAACCCATTAGCTCACTCAATTAGAAAATCATAAAAAAATAAACATAGTGACTACGCATTCTGAAAAATTCCGCTAGAGATCGACACTCCAAAGAAACAACCCCCTAGATTACTCCTTTTCTTAACTTTTTTAACAGATTACATTTCTGAATTTTGATTTTTAAGGTCCCTAAATTAGTATAAGGAGGATTCTATAAGGATATCGTATCTTTGTTTCCCTCTGAAATGTACTTCACTTTCCTTAAGAAAGTTATAATACGGTCTCACAGTTTATCACCAAGGTCAGAGTCATAACCTAATAACCAACCAATCAGCGGCTATTAAAATATCTATAAAATCATTTTCCTTTTTATGTAGCTAACTGCCCCGAAAAACAATATTAAGGTTTCAGGACAAATTCATTTCAATGTCTAAAGCATTAATACTGTTACGTAAGGTATTTTACAATCTTCTAAGCATTAAGAAAAGAAACCCCAGCATACAAATTTCAAATTGGGAAGAAAAATTACTGCTAAAAATTTAATATTTAGTGGCAAATTTATATGGTAGTAAGTTATAATTCTTGACTTCTGGAGCTTTTCACAAACCAAGAGAAATCCCTCCTATTTATTGAAGAGATCCAGTTTGGGAATTCGTTTTAGATACTCACCAAGGTGCGCACCGCCCCCCCCCCTCCCAAAGAAGATTGCACTGCAAAAAATGGTATCAAATTTTCAGCCTGTAGTAGATTATGCATTTTGTCCCAATGGCTTTTCTTTTTCTGAGAAAAATGCATATTATCAGTGTCAAAAATGGAGTAAAGTCGACTATTCTTCCCATTTATGGCCGAGTAGATTTTCTTTTTCTAAATCGATTCTCTCTGAGTGATGTTATTCGTAAGGAAGCCTCGAGTCTCTCAAAGGTTAAAAAGAACTTATTTCGTTCTAATATATAAAATAAATTTTTATGTTGTGTTGAACTTTATAATATTTCGCTTTATTTCAACCAAATATAAAAATTATTTTCACGTTTAGTATTATACTATTTTAACCCATGCATCGCAGAGCTATTTGTCACATGATACTTTGAAACACATTATTTCTTCAAATAAGTTATTATCTAAATGCTTCGGTTTAAAAATATGCAAGTTTCTGTTTGTTATAAGGAAATAAAAGGAAATTGTTTTTCTGACTATGTAATCGTCGATGTCCTAGAAATTTCAAGAAGACATTTGTTTTACTTTGCCGGGATTTTTTTCAGTGTTTCCGAAATTTACCGGCAAAATATATTTTTACATGCTTTTTCCAGTATTCCAATATAGTTATGTATGGGTGAGTGAGTGAGTGAGTGAGTGAGTGAGTGAGTGATTATTTCAAACTTGTTTAATATCGTTAATGACTAAAATTCATTAAGATACATAATGACAAAAATAATAATGTTCTCATTGATAACTGGAAATTGACAATCGAAGATTTCATTTTCTTTTAGTTTGCTTTAACCTCTTTCGCAACGGGTGTGTTCATATATACTTGAACTATGAACGTCTCTAACATCCAAAGGGTACCATTCATGTACTTCTGTAAATTAAACTCATGGGTTGGTAATGCATATGTACATTTTAAACATGGACAATTTTTAATCGTCACTAGACGGCTCCCTGTGTCCATTACTTTGGAAATATAGTTTTTGTGTCCTGAACTTTAGCTTTTTATACACAATATGATTTTATTTAACTCATCAGCTAATCAGTAATTTAAAGAACTCTATTGAATGCTGCGAAATATTAAACAACCAATAAGCTTTAATTTGATGTTTAATGTGATATGCAAAATTATTTAAGAATGCCCAAATTTTATTAAAATTAGTTTTACTATAAATTTTTAAAAAGTTTTGGTTAAACTAGAGGTTCTGAAATTTAATACATATGATTCTATAAAGTTAATCTATAACAAATAGATACATAATTATATTATTAATTTTCAAAATTAAAATGTGTATTTTACTTTATTTTTGCTTTACGCACTTTTTTTATTCTCAGAAATGTTAAAATTCAGTTAATTTAAAAGTCAATTATAGTTTAAAACGAAAGCAGATGAAAATTACGTTTTTACATGATAAATTGAAAAAAAAATGCTTAATTTTACTTAGAAGAAGTTAAAATATTTGCAAGGAAATAAAATAGTAGTCACCAGGAAAAAGTTCGGCGTCTAATTATTAAACTGTTTTATTTTTGAATTTCATCAAAAATTAATTGCCAATTTCTAATAGTAATTAACGTTATTCTATATAATTTCTTTTTTAATTAAAAGACTGTAAACATGGATTTAAATCCTTATTAATTTCTTTCCTGTAATTAATATTGATAGTTATGTTTTTTCAAAGTATATGCCTGTCATTTTAATTACGTTTAAGTAATGAGTTCTCACTTTCATCAGCTGATTATTATTATTTTTTAATTTTTTCTAAAAGATAATTTCAAAAATATACATCAAATATTGCAATTAAAACAGAAAAGAAAAATGATTTTTTAAGCTTTCAGAATCATTTAAAGATATTAAACAAATATACTTTTATTTTGCTGTATCATGTTTCTAAATTAACATATTTCAAAATTATGTGAATTTCGCATCTTTTCATAATTAGTTGTTGCTGTAGTTCTCCTCCTATTTCGCTTTACACTGGAAGGAGTGCAATAGTTTTTGAAGGTATGGACCCCTGAGCAACCTAGAGCAGAAGTGTGTTTTCTAGATCACACACGTCACAAACCCTTTTTAGGGGGGCGGACTTCATTCATGCATTTCATTCATTCATACGCAGATCGTAATTTGGATCTGGAACAGAGAACAATCACCTCTGACCCAGTACCCCCCCCAGTGGTAATAGTGTGGCAATATCATGGACAAAGGCGCATGTTGGCTATAACGGGAATGAAGCGGCGGATAAACTAGCCAAAACAGCGGCTAATAGGAATGAAGATCGGAATTTAATGGAGCTTCCAAGATCTCATCTGAAGAACATCCTCCAAACCGATATGATGACAAGATGGCAAAAGGAATGGGAAGAAGGCGAAACAGTCCATTCCACATATAACATAATACCGAAAGTTTCTACGCTGCCAACTGGGACAGAGCAAATGTCCTTTTCTTCACTGGACACGGCCCATTCCCGACATACCTATACAGATTCCATCTGGCCAACTCTCCTTACTGCAGCTGTGGGGAAATAGGATCTCCAATTCACTATGCCACAGAATGTCTGCAGACTCTCTCAGGGCACATGAGAAAGCCAGAAGGAAGTCTCGAAGAAGAATGGTACAAGAGAGTTGCGTCAAATACCCTTTCACGCGGCAAAATCCACGCCATAGTAAACCATCTTCATATCAAGAATTCTTCAAGACTTATAATAGTTGAGACCAGAATTCCCCTTGTGATAATCAATCGAAATTATAACTTAAAAAGTCCCTCAAAAGTGCGGATCTCATGGCGGAAATCAAGACCCCCAGGACACAGATGGACGCTACGTATTTCTGACTCTATAGTGATTGTTTATTTGTCATACATATGTTTACAATGTAATTCGTCAATTTTCCCCCTTTTTCAGTTGGTAATCTCATTCCCCTGTAGGTTCAACCCATAGTCACCATTTGTTTCAGTATTTTTGTCCCCTCCGTCCAGTTATAACTTCAGAAAAAATTGAACAAATTCGTGTACGATTTGACACCGATGGCATTCTCTCTGAAAATCCCTAAATGCTGTATAGTCTCTTTTTTTATTCTCTCTCTCCCATCTTGTGCTCTTCCAACTGGTTAGATAACTTAACATTATAGGCACCGGGGCACAAGATGCACTATGTTATGTGGTAATACTTTCTACATGGATAAATTTGTGACCACAACAGATTTAATCTCCACCACACATGGAGAATCTTCGGCAGGCGGATTCGAACTCGCATTCCAAGAGATGCGAATCTAACTCCCTGTCAACCAATCTATCCCAGCCCATCACAATTTGTTCTTCATACCAAAATTCAAAAATCAAATATTCGAAAAATCAAGATAAGTAGAAATTTCAAATAGCAATTGTAGGATTAAATACACATACAGAGTGCTACAAAAGGCTGCAGTATTACCATGAAGAACAATTTCTTGATACCGAAAATACCGTTTATACAAAAAGAATAGGAAGGAAATTGGACTTTTCTTTATACTCGAATGTAACATTTATTGGTTCAGGAATCTGCTAAATTAGTTACAGAAATAAAGAAGTTCAATATTTTATAAATGAAAACAATAACTGTCTGACTTGCCTTAAATTCGAATGCTCTTTTGCGATTATAATTGCGAAATAATTGGCTATAAATTCTCATAAAAAATCTCTTAAATGAAAAAAGTTAGTAAAAATTTAATGATGATGTCACCAACTATAACGTCATGAGTCCCACCAAATTTGTAATAAAATATTCATTAAGAAGTAAAATAGTAAATGCATTTTCCAGAATTTTTGACTAAATGATAACTAAAAAAAATTTCGAGACAATTGATTTGACGTTAAAATTGAATTAGTAACAATTATTACTTAAAAGTGTTTGTTAGTTTAAACTGCTAGTTCTTTAATCTCCTGATATGTATGAATATTCTCAAGTATAGTTAGGTTTCAGAAAATGCACTGAATTTGAATGGTGAATACTTGAGTTAGACGGAAACTGTTTTACATCGCAGTAACTTTATGAAATTTAGGTCTTTGATGTGAATCTAGTATTTTTTTGCAATTATCTTGCAAAATAATGTTTTTGACCTTTGTTTCTAATTGATTGAAACTTTAATTTTAAAGGCAAATTTTAATCAGGTGATCAGATACTAACCGCTTTGCAAAATGTACATGGAACGTCAAGATTATATTTAATTCGGTATAGGACGAATATCAGTTTATGTTGTTTTCATTTATATAAAATGCTAATTATACAAAGAAGTAAAAAAGTTGTGTCTATAATTACAGAACTACTATATTTGAAATGTTACAGTTAGATTTAATATTCTAATAAAAACTGGAAACTTTTGGTCCACATGATGAATCTCTAATTTTCTAACCATCCATTTTGTGGTATCTAAAGCCACAAATTAATGCTAAATCATGTTCTTCCTTAATAAAAAGTGTTTTAACACCAGAAAAAAAAAAAAAAACGTTGCCATTGACTTTAACTATTGAATTACAAATTAAATTTCTGTTAAAAAAAGGTTTTTTGGTGATAAATAGCCAAACGTGACAACCCTCTTCATTACTTTCTAATAAATCTAAAAGCGAAAAATTGATGTCTCAAAAGCGATAAATCGCCAATTTTTTGCCTACACATTTTGAGACTTCAAGAATTTGGATATAGTAAAATGTGTCTAAATCATATTTTTGATTTTCTAGTAATGAATGAATAATTAAGACAATTAGTTACTAGTTAATGAATTGAATTAAGACAATTCGTAAGAATCCAGAAAATGAATAATGTGGTAATCAAGTTTTAACTTCCTTTTACGAAAAATTGCCAAATATGACAACTTTCTTCTTTATTTATCTAATAAATCTAAAAGCGAAAAATTGAGGCCTTAAAAGTGATAAACCTCCAATTTGTTCCCTAAGCATTTGGAAGCTTCAAAAACCTCAAACCTAAATAGTACCATGTTCTCACTTAATAAAAAATGTTGTTTCTATTAATGTTTAGATAAAAAGTAT
Organism: Argiope argentata; assembly: GCA_026289955.1. Taxonomy (NCBI): domain Eukaryota; kingdom Metazoa; phylum Arthropoda; class Arachnida; order Araneae; family Araneidae; genus Argiope; species Argiope argentata. Next base: position 3,248,520 of record JAOUZG010031332.1, read on the forward strand.
GTCTATATCAGAAATAGTTTTCTTAAAATAAATTTTCTTTTTCAGCGCAAACATTGCGTATACCATTTATATAGTTTATATTTCAAACTTGTATTTATTTGAAAGAATTAGAAATAAATTCAATTCGAAAACAAGATCAAAATCATTTTAAATCCCATAAAACCATATAAAATAATCAAATAATTAAAAGAATAGATATTTCTGTAACTTATATTTCTGATTTCGCCAAACCAATATTAATCATTTACCCCCTAAGCATATTTTAAATCAAACAAAAGCAAAATTTGGGAAAGATTACCGGTTCAACAATTCCATTGTGCTGCTCTGAATTCAAGCAGGATTCTTATTAAAATGAAGTAGCAAACAAAGAATTTGGAGCGTGAAATTCCACTAGCAAACGAAAAGAGGATAAATATTAGGCCTAATTTTCAAACCAACTCTGTTATCAGACGACTAGGAAAATGAAACATTTGCATTGTTAAAATGATGAAAGTTTGCAAGTCTTATTTCATAGAAATAATTACAGTGGTGTTATATGAAACCAAAATGGGGATAAAATTTCCGCTGCAAGAATTCTAGGATTCATAAAATAAATAATTCATTTATGAGTTCAAAATATGAATAAATGATTTCTAAAACCTTTCTTCTTTGAATTATTACTAAGCATATTTTTTTCAGTTACAATTTAATATATCGTTACTATTTAGGAAGAAGACTATATAATTATAGCTCTAAATATAATTATAGACTATATAACTTTTCACATCTCCATGTTTTGATTTGCATTCTAGTATATTTATATTTAGTTATTAAATATGCCTCGACATATTGAGTAATTTAATTTTTCCTGTTAATAGCTAATATGTTTATAAATTGATATAATATAAAGTGATTGTTATATAAAATAACTGTTAAATAATATTTCTAAATTTATCTAAGAGTATTTATATATAGTTGGGATTTTCACAAAACAATTATTTATTTTTGATTAGGGGAAAATAATTTTATAATTATAAAACTTGCACGCATAGTTACATGCATTTCATGAAATCGCAAATGAAATATAGGCTATTAATAATAAATAGCTTTATACCTTTATTTTCTAATAAAGATTAAAAAACATTCATTACATAAATACAATCTGATTAATATGGTGAAATTTTTATTATCATGTTAGAATATGATCTTGTTTTGGGGATGAGGTTTTTGACGTCAACAAAAAATCTGTATGCGAAAATAAATTATTATTTTCAAAAAAATCACAAAAAATCAGCTTTGAATAACGCGTTACCATTGCATTTCCAAAAGCTCTGATTTAAAAAAATAACTTAATGTCTACAGCAAATAAAACCTAGAGAAATATCATTTTGAGCGCGTGATTATATGAAATGAAATAAACAGGAAATGGGATACTTTTGTAAACAATAAATGCGAAACAAAGTTTTTTCGGTCGTTTGCAATACTAAAGTGACTCATTCAATGAAGCAATTAAAATGAATAAAAATATAATTTAACTTGCACGAGCACGTGGTGCTTGACGGCTCAAGAAATTATTTTTTGACATGATACTTTAAAATTCGCATAGAAGATTCCATTTTAACCTTTATTTATATTTGCGTTATAGAATTTTATTATAAGTACTTAAGACTTCGAAGTGTCTCAAGTTATAAATTTAAGGTTAACACATCAATAAAGGACGCATAGCTTGTTTTAGATACTTCAGCGATCAAGGTTTTAACTGAAACTTATTTCTGTTTTTTCTATCTAGCGGAACATAAAAAATTCCTTAATAAGTGTACATATTTGTTTTTATCATAAGTGATTTTGTATATATCTTTAACTAAAAAACAAGAGTAGAAAAATTTGAAAGTGTGTATTTATTAACTAGCGAGTAAATTGTTCTTTGACATCTTTTCAAAACAAATTCTTTTGCCAGAAAGAATAAATTAGAAAATTAAAGCCAAACGATAGAGTAGTTTTTTGAAAGTTAACATTTCTTTTTGTGTAATAAAAGAAAATTATTTTCAATAATAAATCGACAAAAATGTCTAAGCTGATATTTTTGTTTTTTTTCTACTTTGTTACATAAAATAAAATATTATAATATGTAAAATTTTTATTGAAATTTTATCTTCTATGTAACTGTTATAGATAAGACATATAATATTCTGATATAAAAAATAAATTGTTTTATTTTTATAAATGTTAATAAACTCTATTAAAGAATCTATTTAATTAAATTAGCATTCTTATATTAAGACTACCTATTTCAATGTTGCAAGAAATGTAAAAACTTGGCAATTTCATGGATGGTTTATTTAGCTGAAAGAGGTTTAAATTGTTAAGCTTGAAATTTTAATTTCGGTATAACTTTCAGATTAATATGAAATTGATGTTTTTTATTTATTATACAATTTAATGTTTCATTTATATATCGCTACTTCCTTTACATACAGAAAAGAAAGCATATAGAAAGATTTTTAAATGATTTTCTATTTCGTTATCAAACAATATTTCTAGTTCCCAATTAAATAATTTCAGTGCATATTTTAAAATACTCGTATAGTTGAATTTAAATGTATTTCAATATTAGCTTCCATATTTTATATTTCGCAATTTTATTTTTATAAAAAAAATACTAAATGTTCTAACTAAATTGTTAATAAATAATTTTTAACTAAATACATAATATTGGGAACAAATTATAATTTCTTTTCCTTTGAGAAATATGTAAATATGATCATTTAATTAGTTAATGATTTGAGATTTTACCTAATTAAAATAGAAAAAAGAATGACTAATAATTATTTCTGTTCATTCTTTCGTCAATATTGGGAAAATTAGACAGCGTATAAATTGATAAAAATTCCAAGAAATGAAAACTTTTTTTAAAAAAAGTTAGAAACCCAGTTTTGCTATATTCTATTTGACTTACAGAAAATAAGTACCTGTAACTTACGTAAATTAACGTCATCATATATTCATATCATTAGCATTCTTTTTTTTCTTATTTAATATTTACTCAGTATCGCTTGACTGAATAAAAGTGCTTGTAATAATTCGAATTCATCCTTCCAGAAATTTTAAGTATATTTGGATATTATAATTGTCATAACTCATTTCATTTCAACTGAAATATTTCTTTTAAATATTTGCTGTCCTTTGTTTGAACTTATCCGAACCCATTCATTAAGTGGAAATTTTTTTCACAACTATTTTCTTGGGTAATTATTTTACAAGCAATTATTACTCTTATTAAATGTCAAATTATATTAGGAAAAATTCATTTTAATTGTAAGATTTATCAAAATGAATAATATTGGGTTCTTGAAAAAATAAGATAAAATTAAAAAATTAAATAGTTCATGAATTTTTAAAAATCTTTTTCCTTTTTCTTTTCAATATCCTGCATTTTTAAATAAAATTCTTAAAATTCTTCTTTTTCATCCAGTTAAACATAAAACTGTATGAAATATTCTGAAGAGGAATTTAAAAAATATCGTTTGTTGTATTTTATTATTGCAAAGAAAATTAATGAAAATATTTACTATTTGCATTTTATATTTAAAAAAATTCTTAGTCTTGAAAAAAATAATGATTTAGAACCTTGAGATTAATATAAAAAATCCATCTTATGGTTTTCGAATAAAAAAAGATAGCTGTTACAAATTCAGATTTACTTTTCATTTGTTTATTAAAATCTTTTATATTTGCATTTCATCCAATAGAATAAAGAAGCATAATTCCAATTCAATATATATAAAGAAGCATAATTCCATCCAATTTATATAAAACAGTATAATTCCATCAAATAGATATGAAGCAGTATAATCCCATTCAATAGATATAAAGAAGTATAATTCCATTCAATAGATATAAACAAGAATAATTCCATTCAATAGATAAAAAGAAGTATAATTCCATCCATTGGATATAAAGCAGTATAATGTCATCCAATAGACATAAAGCAGTATAATTCCACCCAATAGATATAAACCAGTAAAATTCCATCCTACAGACATAAAGCATTATAATTCAATCCAATATATATAAAGCATTATAATTCCATCCAATATATATAAAGCATTATAATTCAATCCAATGGACATAAAGCAGTATAATTCCACCCAATAGATATAGAGCAGTAAAATTTCATCCAATAGACATAAATCAGTATTATTCCATCCGATATATATATAAAGCAGTATAATTCCCTCCCCAACAGACATAAATCAATATTATTCCATCCAATGGACATAATGCGGTATAATTCCACTCAATAGACATAATGCGGTATAATTCCATCCAATAGACATAAGTAAAATTTCATCCAATGGATATAAAGCAATATAATTTCATCCCATAGATATAAATCCATTTAATTTAGAATATCGGGTGTCAGTTTTAAAGATTAGAGTATCAAATCAATGCAAAAATCCTCAGCCTGAATGATCTTCCTTGAACTTCTTACGTATTTTCAAAACGCAGTATAATTTCTTCTCTGCATACATTTTTGGACCTTAGGCAAAATCATACAAGGCATCAATGCTTAGATTTATATTTTCAAATTATTAAACATAGGCTTTCAGTGCTTCATAATATAGTAAAAGTTCGTGCCTTTTTATAGCATCTTATTGACCTAATTAAATCAAATCTAACACAAAATCACAATTACAGTCATAAGATCACAAATCAGACTGGGCAACTTAGGCCTAGGAGTAAGTTCTGGGATCTTAGGCCATAGGGTTTTTATTTTCCAGGCCCGATTCGACTGAAGAATCGTTGGGTAAATGGGCATGTTACGCATAAAACCGTTAGGGCTAAACGTCCTTCCGCTTCTGTGGCATGGAAGTTTGGAGATTGAGTGTCAGCACAGGTGTCATTCTCGTCATTTGACCGTAGCTAAAATTTCAAGGTATATCCCAAAATTGTTCTGGTACTACTTTAAAGAATGGGACGTTGATGTAACTAAACTAGAAATTCACAATAACGAAAAAAATGTTTTCGAAAATAATTTATTGTTTCATTTCAAGAAGAGTACATTCCTTTCTCAGGAAAATCCGAATCCCATGTAATTTATTTACTATGTTCTTTAAAATAAAATTTCTGGGCCCAAAATACCTCTTTTCTAAGTATTTACTGTTTTTTTAAATAAAAGTAGAAACGAGAGAAAATAGATTGAAAAAAAAAACATTTTTATTCTGTATTTTAAAGATTAATAATCCTGCAAAATATTTTTTCGGGACTTGCATAAAAGCTTTCTTGTACTTTTTATTTCTTCGAATTCAGAGGTTATTTTTATTTTTCATGTAAACATATTTTTTACAGCCATATATATAATCCTTTTCTATAAACTGTTAAACGGAAGAAATTGGTTCAAAAATATTTGAAATTAGGTCTCAAAACGCTACTATAATATTTTTATATACATTTTAATATTTGATTTTTATAGAAAATGAAATTCCCGATGGAAATTATAAAATTTATCCAGAAGGAGATGTTATATTTCGCACAAATACATTTTAACATTATAGTGATTTTAAATCTTTTTAAAAATACAAAAAAAATGTAACTTCTGTATTTTTTTAATACAAAGTTACGATTGTATCAAAAAAAGTTTTAAATTCGAGGCCTAAAATAAATAGACATATCAAAAAATAAGATATAAAATATTTCTTGAAGGTACAATTTTCTCTAGCGTATAAAATTCTTTATCTAAATAGAGTATACTATATCTGCACTTAAACGCCACTAATGATTAGAAAAAGTTGTACAGTTTCTCTCCAAAATTTATTAGATGACGACGATATTCAATTTTGAATTGATTCTATAATATAGTGAATCTCTTAAAAAAAGAAATTAAATGTCCTCATGCGTATTCAAATCTTTATCTAAATAGAATATAAGATATCTTATATTCTATTTAGATAAAGATTATCTGCACTTAAACGCAACTATTGATTAGAGATAGTTGTGCAATAGCTCTCCAAAATTTACTAGAAGATGACGATATTGAATTGATTTAATAATTTATTGAATTTCTTAATAATTTTTTAATAAATGTCATAATGCCAATAATACATGTTTCAAAACTAATCTTAAGAAATTCAAAAAATAAAATTTAAAAAATGAAACATTTATTATTTATTACCACGAGAAATATTTTCAGTTTTTCAAAATGAAAAATCTTCCTCAATATTCAATTACTTGGATAAATAAATAAAGTTTTGCTATTTTTTTTTCTCGAAATTACCTGAAGAATTATTTTCAGAAAGAGTACTTTAATATCCTAATAATCTTATAAAAAATCGCATTCAAGCAATTATTCCTTCAACTGTTATGAATTTAAAAACAGCTAATATATATATAAAAGTTTTTAAAGTTAATTCATATTTCGGAAAACAAAAAAAAAATTTTTTTTTGTTAAGTTTTATTAAATAATTACAATTAATATAAATAATGGATCGAAACAATATACCTGGTCAAAACAAAATTAAGTTCGTATCCATTGAAAATAAATCAGAAAACACACTCAATTGGCCTTGAACTTTCAACGCGAATGAAGGATTCAACGAAAATTGAGGTAGCGTAAATGCGTGAATTTTCTACGCCAGTTGGGGCAACGTAATGAAAATTTGGCATTTTAAAGCTCTTTATTCGTTATTATTTTAGTTCAAAAGTATTTCAAAATGAATTCGAAAAATCGATTAATTAGTAATGTTTCATTTTAAAAGCATCAAACGTTAAGAAAATATAGTCGTTCGAAATAATCGGTGGTGAACATGTTAAATCTAACCTCATTAGTGTGGTGCAAAAACTGAATTCATTACTTATTTGGTGGTAGGAAAATGAAGATTTTTGGCAAGAAAATTAATTTTTAATTAATTAATTAAAAAAAGAATGAATTAATATTTGAAAATACTGTATTAACATTAAATATAAGCCACTAACAAGTTTTTAAAATTTACTTGAACTTATTTGAATAAATTTAGGCCAGAATGATTCTGAAATGGTAAAGTCATTGATTACCCTTTGCTAGGCTACATTAAGACTTAAAAATAATCTAATACTAATTTGCTTTAATCACTCGCTTATGCAATACATATCCATTAACAGCCTTTTTGTTTATTTTAAATTTGAAACATAGTATTCCCTCCAACGGAAAGTAGAGGCTTAGTAAGAAAAAAAGCACTTTTTTATTGATGATAAGCAAGAATATGTACGAAAAGTTTTTCCTAGAAAATAATTTTAAATGAAAACTTTAGAAATAGAGGATTAACAATATTTATCAGAAATATCGTTGGCTTAGATTATTTTCCTGATTCTTCAATGATGGAAAATTGGTTATTTAATTATTTTTTGATATTTTATTTAAATCTTCCATTTACTTCATTTTTTCTGAAAAAAAATTGCAGTAATTATACAAGAAATATTACGTGCTAAATTAAAATTAACTTATTTTTGTAATAATTCATGCTAAATTGAAGAAAAAAAATCAACAATAGCGGTTTTTATAAACATTTTTTTTTAATTTATATTCTAATTTTATTTCAAAAAATATATATATGTTGATAAAAAAATATTGTATAATTATACTAAAGTAATTTTTAGAAAAATAAAAAAATACGCAAGCCAGGATTCCAATCCCGAATTGGAATCCTGAATTTGAATATATTCACTATACAGTTTACATGAGAGAATTATATAATAGACTAAAGTGGCCACTTATAATTTATTTATAAAAATTTCCTTTATACTATTGATTCGGTTTTAACCCTTTGCACTCCGATAGTGCCTCTGACTCCCCATTCAAGATTGTGCATCATTTTGACGTTTTATTTAATTACTTTTCACATTTACCTGTTAAAAACGCTTACATAATCGTTAAGAGATGTATATTTATTTTTTAAAGAAATTTCGACTTAAAAGAATTATTTATATATATATTTTCATAACAATAAACAAATCTTAGTATTAGGTGAATAATTTTGGCATCTAATTATTTTTCGGAGTGCAAAGGTTAAATACTATTTACATGCAAAATCCGATATTTCAATAATTATCAGACTTAAAACAATATTTCAAAAGTTTCATTGGTTTAAAAAAGGCTTTGATTGGAGACATGTTTAATTATATTTACATAGCATTCTTGCATTAGATTTTAAAAATTCATATTAGTCGATTATTATTTAATCTTATACTATAATACGAGGAATGGTTGTCAAGTCGAAAATCGCCCCAGAATTAATAAACTCCGGTAAACTTGGGGGTCTGGGGGTTTTGGCCACGAGGAATTGATTGGCGCCGGTTTTGAAGCGCTACGGTTGAGCAGTTCGGAGTTACAGATAGGATATTTTCAAACGTTATTAGTTCGCCATAATGGCTACTTAAATTTTTAAGTGGTAACGTGCTGCTATCTATAGCCAATGTGCCATCTATATCAATATTCATATATATATATTTTCATTTCATGCAGACACGTGATGAAAATTGCATTTTTATATGTTTAATGCGCAATAATATATTTTTTTTTTAAATTTGAGTTTTTGTCAATCTGATGGCAACATATTAATAAGATAATTTTTTCCCCTTTTACTCGTAACGCATGCTTGGAGCTTAAGTTTTAATTTTATCTTATACTATAATACGAGGAATGGTTGCCAAGTCGAAAATCGCCCCACATTTCCGACATTTCAACATACATCAGAAAAAAATAAGGATAACTTTGATATTTTTACTAAATACAGCATGTATTGTTTTGATAAATCACAAATGAAAATTTAAATATTCGAGTTAGCTTCGATACCTGTTTTCTCCGAGCGGAGCTCGGTCACCCGCTGGTGTTTGGATAATGGGAATTTATATTCCCTTCGCTTAATAGATTGAGTTGTTCATACAGTTTTCAAGCAAAATAAAAGAAAATGCCTGAAATTATAGATTAGCTGTTTGAAAAGATAATTCAGTATTAAAATTAAATAGTAATAAATTTGTAAGTAAAGAAGTTATAATGATTCAGTCAATTAATTTTGTAATACTATTTATTTGATAAAATGCATAAATATACAAAAGGGCAACATAAAAAGCAGAAAATATATTTTTTGGGGAAAACATTAGCGGTTATTAATATTATGACGCCTTTGTCTTAACAATGTGCAAAGTAAAAAATTCCTAAAAACCAAAGGAAATTTATAAAATATTAAAATTTGATACCTCAAATTTCCTGTAATCATGTGAGAACGCTATTATTTTTAAAGTAATGTTTTTCTTAATTAATATAAGTTGTTACCCAATTTAAAAAGCTTTGCAGCAATCATGTGACTATTAGAATACGCATGCCTCGATATATCGAGAATCTAATTCATGGCGGACATTTGTGCCAAGTTGTAACATTTTGTTAGTGATAAGTCGCCAAATGTGAAAACTGTCTTTGCTAATTTCTAATAACCTTAAAATGGAAAAATTGATGCCCCAAAACTGATAAATCTCTAATTTTAACCCATTCGGCTTATGGTTTCTAAATACTCAAAATAAAACAATATCATGTTCTAACTTGATAAAAACATTTTAAAAACTATATATATATATATATATATATATATATATATATATATATATATATATATATATATATATATATATATATATATATAAAATTTCTATTTTTAAATTAATTTTTGAGGATAAACAAATGTTTCAACCTTCTTCATTATTTTCTAGTAATCCTAAAAATGAAATATTGATGACTCTAAAATGATAAGGCGCCAATTTGTTGCCTGCGCATTTTGAGGCTTCAAAATCCTCAATATAATAAAATGTATTCAAGTCATGTTTTTGATTTTCTGGTATTCATGCGTTAAAGAAACATCAACGACTAATCGTCAAAAATATCTCCCAAGATCAGTTAATAGATTCAGAAAAATATCGAGATTCACGCTAAACATTGCTATTTAATTCATCAGTATTATTGGTCATTGACATGTATTTAATGGCAAGCAGTAGTCTTCCTTTTTATGCTTCAAAGCACTCGATCTCAGATGCGAAAATAAAAATTTCATCAATCGTTGTATTCATGATCTTGCTAAGGTTCATAATTTTATGTAGGAAGAAGAGGGATTTGTTACATAGTATGTAAGAAAATCAAGGGGAATTTATCCCCTTTAATTTCTTCAAGTTACCAAATCAGTGGCGTCAAATATTTCTCAATAAAGAATGTATCCCATCTGCACCCCTTTACTATCTGTTTTGTTTCAAAATTTCTGATTCTTCAACATATTTTTAATAATCGTCTTAGCAAAAATAATATTTTCCTGACGAAATTCACTTATAATTATAATAATGAGGAGCCACACTTATAATTATGATAATGATGATCCACAATTATAATTATGATAATGATGAACCGCATTTATAATTATGATAATGATGAACCGCATTTATAATTATGATAATGATGAACCGCATTTATAATTATGATAATGATGAACCGCATTTATAATTATGATAATGATGAACCGCATTTATAATTATAGTAATGATGAACTGCACATAATTATGATAACAATCAGCCATACTTATGATAATGATCAACCATACTTATAATAATAATAAAAATGATAATGATGAACCATACTTATAACAATAATAATGATAATGATGAACCATATTTGTAATAATGTTGAACCTTACTTTATTTCTAACCAGATGGCATTTCCACATTATATTCCATAATTTTTATACTTTTGTTAGTTTAATAATTATTTGGGCCTACTTAATCACTTACTTATTTAAATAATTTATTAAAATTAGCTATGAAGCTGGTATTATTAATTTATAAAAATTTAATCAGAAATATTATACAATTAACTAATTAAAACTTTATTTGTTTCTAAAGTTTTCTGACATACTGCGATTTAATCTTTTCGATTTATATTGTTATATCATATCGTTTGCTAGCAGTATTAAAGCCGGAGTAAACGATAAAGAAATTTTAACCTAAGCGATGCAAACGATAAATTATTTTATTCAATATAAACAGAGTTTTAATAAAAGAATTCAAAAGAACTATGAATAAGCTTTAGTTTCGTGGAAATTGTCTAGAGTACAAATTGTTATATTCTAGTTTTTAATTGAAAATATGTACATTGTTTACAAAATACATTATTAATTACAATGTTATAATTTTCAATTAATTTTCAGTTTACTTTCGAAATTTACTAACGGAAGTTTAGTAACTCGACTCAAAATTTTTATCGAAGATAAATATTTGTTTTACATGATACTTATATTTCATGATATATAACTAAAAAAAGAGGCTTTTGTTTTTATGCATAATAAATCTAAAAAGTCTCTTGATAAGAGTTTTATATATTGTTCTGTAAGTTTTTTTTTTTTTTGGTTTATAAAAAAATGTGACTGGCTAAAGGCTATAAATAATTACGTAGAGAATAATGTCTTTATAAAATAATGATTTCCTTCCTATTCTATAAATGCTTTCTAAAAATAATAAAATTTGAAAGTATATTTTTAAAAATTTGAAAAACTATTATGGCACATACCGATAAATAAAAATATTTTGATTACCTCATTTTTTTATAAAATAAACTAAAGGATTCATTTCTGTATTTCGTTAAAAAATTGTTTGAATTCTAGAGGTAGATTCTAGTTGTTGATAAGTTGATGGAACAAAAAAGAAATATTTTTAAAAAAAAATCAAAATACTGCGCTGTGGTGAAAGATTTATTTTCTGTCAAAAGAAAATATATCACGATCCTTTTTTTTATTTTCTCGAATTCTTGATTTATAACTAAATAAATAATCCTTTCTTTACTTTTTTATTACATTGTAAAACTTTAAACTAAAGCCTTGTGAAGGGTTTTATAGAGGGTTCTGTCAATTATTTTTTCTGTTAATAAAAATATAACACATTGGGGCTATAAATAATTTTATAAAAGAGCGGCACCTCTTTAAAATAATAAGATTTTCTTTTCTGTAAATATTTCTTCTAGCAAAAGAATTTAAAAGTGTTTTTTAATAGTTTGTAATAACTGCTTTTTCAAATATTGATATGCTAAACAAATATTCTGAAGTCTTTGTGTCTATGAACAAATTAAAAGATTGACAGATGAACACTCAGATATAATATCAAAATTACGTTTTTTATACTCAGTTAAGTCTGAAACATGTAATATATGTCAAAAACAAGCTCGGTTTATTTTTATCATGTCAGAACATATTGTTTTGTGAATAAGGTTTTCTTTCATCAACAAAAATCCGTAGGCGAAAAATAAAAATATTATTATCTGCCCGAGCATCTCAAAAATCATCTTTTAATAACGCGTTGCCATCACATTTACAAAAGTTCTAATTAAAAAATATGTTAATGACTACATCTAATGAAACCTAGAAAAATGCCACTTTGAACACGTGATTTTTGAAATGAAATAAATAGGAAACGCGATATTTCTTTAAAGAATAAATGCGGGACAAAGTTTTTCGGATCGTTTGCAATACTAAAGTAACTCATTCAATGAATCAATTAAAATGAATAAAAATATCGTTAAGTTTGTACAATCTCGTGGTGCTTGGCCGTTCAAGAAATTATGTTCTGATATGATACATTGAAAGATGCATAGCAGATTTCATTTTAATCTTTATTTAATTTTTTTGAAGATTGCAATACACACACATAGCATAAAATAAAGTCACCTGAAAGCGTCTGTAAGTTGGAACTACAAAAAAAATCGAGAAATATTTAACGGATATTAGAGATATTTCAACAATTTTAAAAAGCATTTATTGGGGAAGATTTTTCCATATTAAAGTCACATCAAAATAAAAAGGTCAGTTTTATTAATGTGATTTTAACTTATCCGCGCATGCACGAAAAACTAAAACTGCGCACGTGCAAATAGCAAGAGCTGTGGTATGCATATGAAATATGTTTTTGTTCACGTCTGATTTTAAACACCGACCCAAAGGAAGGACCTTGTCGAGAAAACATTCAATACCAGAAAGCTTCATTTGTTAAGCGATAAGGGAAATGAAGTGGGAAGAAACGTTCGGTTAGTGAATATCAGAGAAATAAGGCCAACGGCTTTGGAAAGAAGAGCCTTTGAAAAGCGAAATTACACATCTTTTTTGAAATGGCAATGAATTGTGGAGACAGAATGAATATGCTGGGGAGCTAAATAATTGCCTGTGATTTGTCTAGACATATCATACTTTTATCTTTTTAACAGTATAAACATTTTTGCATGTGTTTTATAAAACATTGTTTTGTAGCTATCTTTGATTTATATATATATATATATATAAATATAAAAAAACATAAAA
>JAOUZG010031332.1:3264249-3284228 GCA_026289955.1 Argiope argentata
TGTGTGTGTATAATATACATACCTGTGTGTGTGTATAATATACATACCTGTGTGTGTGTGTATAATATACATACCTGTGTGTGTATATTATATTCATACGTGTTTGTGTGTATAATATACATACGTGTTTGTGTTTATAATATACATACGTGTTTGTGTTTATAATATACATAACTGTGTGTATGTGTATATAATATGCATACGTGTTTGTATGTATAATATACATGTGTGTGGATAATACACATACGTTTGTGTGTGTATATAATATACATACCTGTGTGTGTGCATAATATACAGGTTTATAGAGTGCATTTATAATAAATTAAGTCAAGTGGAAAATAAATCATGAAATAAAAGAGCATTTTGGATTGATTTTAATATGGACTAAATTCATTTGAAATCGAAGAAATTAATCAATATTTAATATAGACTTTAAAGTATCAGAGTTATATAATATAATTTATACTATTAGCCCTTCGAAAGATTTTCAGTAAGAAGTCCACTCCTTAATCACAATGAATTATGTTAAAATCAATTTGGGATAACCACATAATCCCGACTTGCTTACCTTGATCGACATATATTTATATATTTCTGTTACGAATTAGAAATTAAAAATACATTAATGACTATAAGATAAATGAAATAATTTCAAATTGCGTCAATTGCTAATATTAATTCTACATCAATTGACAAAAATGTTAATAAAGCTTAAGTAATCGTCAAAGTGGTGAGTATTGATAAATCCTGTTAACCAATTTCTATGAATACATCTTATCACAAAAATATATATTATTTTTATCATAAAATTTTAAATACTTTAATAAATATGTCGTAAATAATTCGTAACCAAACATTGGCGATTGTCTTGAGACGAAAATTTGAGACTAGTTTTAATACTTCGTTTGGTAAAGTGAATCGTATGTATACATATTCCGTCCATATCGAGAAGTTATTTTTGAGAATGATTCTTCAGCAATTTCATTTGCCGTAAATTCCCATTTTTGACGATTTTCATTTATTGCCGCTTTTTTGTTGATTTACTCTGATTTTTTCCCCTGTTTAACTTAAAAATAAAAGTATTTTGGTATTTGCGTATTATACCGACTTCGCCAATGAAAGCCAACGGGTTTGGTAATTTTTTGGCGACAGATTTAAATTTGGCAATAACGGTCAAGGGATTACAACAGTGCTACTTAAGTGCGGCTCATCGTTCGCATTAATAAAAAATTGTTAAGTATGAAATGTAGTTTTATTTAGTACACTACTTATTTAGTGTAATAGAAGTTTACTAAACAAGCAAATTTGGCTCACAATTTTTTTAAAAAAATCGTTGTAATGTTCATATTTTGCTCTTTGGTTAATAATTGTGTCAACCACTGGATTACACCATTGCCGAATTGCCATAATTGGCGGTTTAGCAACTCATTAGCAATGACCGAATTTGGCGATAAAGTTGGACGGTCTAAGACGCCAGTTCCATAATTTTTCAGACAAGGCAAACCAATGAAAAAATTAACAGTGTTATTACCAAATAACAATTAACAAATTCTGCCTGAATTTACCTTTGTAAAAACGTTTTAAATATTTATATTATTTTTGGTTCAGATTTTTATTTATTGGAGTTATTTTTAGTTCTCACATTCCTAGGGTTGTTGTGTTTTTTTTTTTTCAATTTTATCCTTAAAATCAATTATTCTTTAAAATATTATTGTATTCAACAGATTGAACAATTTGAAAGGAACAAAAATTGCATCATTCATTTCTTTTTATTTCACTTTTCATGAACTTTCATTTGAAACAAACCCCTATTCAACTAATTGATAAAATATGCCTTGATTGGATTTCCAATCCATTCATGTTTAATATTTATATAATATATAAATTTTATTTTAATGTAAAAATATTAATAAAATAAGCAAAATATTATTATGTGTAAAGCTCTCTACACGTCTGAAATAATTTTAAATTACAGTAAGGATATAAATTAAACCAATAATTTCTAAAAATGATTTCTTTTTCTTAAATCATGAATATTTCTTGATTATAATAAAATATTTTTCAGACTAACCGAAGTATGAGAAAGGATTTAACGAACTTTTTGAGAAAATTAATGACATAATCAATTATTTTTTTAATAAAAGAAAGCCTAATAATAGATTAAAATGAAATCTGCTATTCATATTTCAATGTATCATGTCCGAACATCATTTCTTGAACGGCCAAACACCACGTGCTCGGGCAAGTTAAATTATTTTTTCATGCATTTTAATTCTTTCATTGAATGAGTCATTTTAGTATTGCAAACTATCCAACAAACTCTGTCTCGCATTTATTGTTTAAGAAATTTAAAATTTCCTTTTTTTTTTCATTTCATATAATCACGTGCTGAAAATGGCATTTTTTCTGAGTTTTATTTGCGTTGGTCATTAACTTTTTTAAAAAAATAAGAGCTTTTATAAATGGGATGGCATCAAGTTATTAAAAACTAGTTTTTTGAGATGATCGTGTAGATAATAAATTTTTTTTCGCCAACGGATTTTTCTATTTTTTCCTACGGGTTCTTGTTGACGTCACAAAAGCTCATTCCTAAAACAATATCATGTTTTATTATGATAAAAATAAACCAAATCATAAACTTAACTAATATAAATTATTAATCTCTTGCTTTCCGGTTGTATTCAATAAACATTTTTTTTTTTGTATTCCAATTTTTTAGCAATAAAGAAATTATATTTATTTGCTATGTATAGTATTAAGTTTGAAAAATTTATTAAAATGGGGCGAATAAACTATAATAAAATAAATATGTCAGACTTTATTAAAACAAAAATAAAAGGGAAATAAAAAAATTCTCAGTTTTTCTTGTCGCCTAGCAACGACGTATTTATGAATTTATTTATTTCAAAATCGTCTGCATTTACCCAATTATATATTTATTTTTTTAGAAGAAAAACTTGGAAAGAAATAAAATATATATTACTGAAATGTAAAATTTAGAATTTTAAGATGTAAGAAAAATATTTCTTCTCAGAGGAATTGCCCTCTTGGTTACTACGGTGGAAAAAAGGTTGAAGAAAGTTTTCTAGTTGGTTAGATACAGCAAGAAAATACTGACATATTACTATTTATATTAAGATGAGTTTATTCACTTAAATTCTAGATGGCATTTAATAAAATTAAATCCTGAAATAGTTTATATTTCCCAAGCCATATAAAAATAGGTGAACTTTTAACAAATATAAATATTTAACTATAAATAAATGAATTTTTCATTAGATTGTATTTTTGGCATATATTTTGTTGTTGTTTTTTAGTGGAAAAAATTATTTTAGTGAAAGGAACATGTTATTGGTCGATGAAATTTAAATTAAGAATAAAAGTTTTTTGAAATCTAGAACTATTGAGTAAATATTTTTACTGAAATAATTCAAATAAATCAAAGCGATAAATAGAAAATAACAGCAATAATAATAAAATTGTCAAGTAACCTTAAAGCTCCAATGCTCTACTATAGAAAAAAATACCCAATTCTTTTTTTATTTCAAAGATAAGAGCTGTTTCTTTCCCTTAATTCAAATAATGATAATACTACAAAAAATTTTAAGGAGGTACTAGAAGACGGTAGCAAATAAATTTTTGAATTGATTTGAGAGAACTTTTGCTATTTAAGAAGAAAATTTGCTATTTAAAGAACTGAGAACCATGCAAACATTTGTCAAGAATATTAGGGCGAAATTCTTAGCTAGAATAGGCGTTTCGGGCGTTTTATTATCGAAAGGGTTAACAAATGATTCCTGAAATAAAACATTTCCTTAACTATGGTAAGATTAATATAGATTTTTATCTTTGTTCAATATAGAAATAATTATCAATGCTGTATAGGAATATGAATAAAAAACAGGACTTTCGTTAAATTTATAAAAGATGAAGTTAGATTGCAAAAGAATAGAATTTTATTAATCCATAAACGATTTTTTTACATATTTTAACTTCATTTGATTCAATAATTGTACGTTTATTTGGTAGATTTTATTATTTTGATTAATTTTTCGCCTTTTACTTACATCTGTGCATATTTTTATCATGTCAGAACATGATGTTGTTCTCGAAATAAGGTTTTCTGATGTCAACAAAACTCCGTACCCGAAAAATTGAAATTTTATTATCTGCATGAGTATCTCAAAAAATCAGCTTTTAGTAACGCGTTGCCTTTGCATTTAGAAAAGCTCCGATTTAAAAAAAATAATTTAATGACAATAGCAAATAAAACCTAGGAAATGTGATATTCCTTTAAACAATAAATGCGATAATAAGTTTTTTGGATCGTCAGCATTACTAAAATGACTCATTCAATGAAACAATTAA
Source organism: Argiope argentata (assembly GCA_026289955.1). NCBI lineage: Eukaryota > Metazoa > Arthropoda > Arachnida > Araneae > Araneidae > Argiope > Argiope argentata. The sequence goes on from JAOUZG010031332.1 coordinate 3,268,618, forward strand.
AATGAATAAAAATATAATTTAACTCTCACGATCACGTGGTGCTTGGCCGTTCAAGAAATGATTATCTGACTTGATACATTGAAATATGCATAGCAGATTTCATTTTAATCTTTTTTTAAAGATTTGTCCTTTGACAATTGACAAAACTACACCTTAATCAAAGTTGTGTATTACTGTAACTTTTCTAAGCAAAAATGGATGAAAATTTTCACCCATTTTTGAAAAAAAAATGCGAATTTTAATAACACATTATGTAAATTAAATTTAAGTAAAGGTTTGTGGAATTTTCGCAAACTGATTTTTTCAAATTTATTTGAACTGATAGTGATATCGATTTAATTAACTTCAAAACTGAATTTAAATAAATAATTACGTTACTTATAACTGCTACTCTTAATCTCATCCGAAGTGCATTTATTAAGAAATTTGAAACCTTCATTTTTATTTCAACAAATAATGTTTTTAAATATATTGGGGGTTTTTTTAAATTAAAATCCCCTTTCTGTGTTATAGTTAAGAAAGATATCCTAATAATAATTCATATATAAAAAATGTGCAGTTTTAAGTCATTGAAGCATTTATACATATATATATAAAATGAAATCAATATTGAAATAAAAATTCAAATGTATAAATAATTTATTTAGAATATACAATATTGAAGACAAAAATATATTTAATAAAATATACATAGCGTACTAATACCGATTGACTTATCAACCAAAACTTCTACAGGTGGTAAATTATATTGTATTTGTATTTTTTAAAGAAATTGCTTTCTACGTGTCAAACTGTTTCAAATGGAAAGTCAAAATTGGGCAGAAATATATTTTTATTCGAAATATATTTGTATTTAGGTTCGAAAAACGATTCTACCGAAGAACGATCGTGTAAAGGAGTAAGTTAAATCTGTCAGGGCTAAACGCCCTGCTGCTGGTATTTTATGTTGTGGAGTGGGGAGTGCCAGATCAGATGTCGTCCTCGTCAACTGATCATGGTTCAAAATCATGAGGTCCATCCCAAGTTAGCCCCAATGTTGTTTTACAACTAAATATTAATATAAATAAACTAAAACAATTGTTGTTAAAAGCTAAGGAAGAAGGATATTTTTTTAAAATCTGTTAAATTTAAAAAGCGAATAAGGCATTAAGATGAATTAATAAAGGCATTACAGATGACAAATGAACTACACAATTATTATTGTTTAACCTTACGGCGTTGTATGTCTGTTATATTAAGAAAGTAATTAATCATAAGAAATAGATCAATAGATCATAAATAGATCAAGTAACACAGCATTAACATTAAGGAAATTTAAAGATCAAAAATAAATTTCTAGTAGAATCTGGGTAAAAAGTCATGTATAATGTCTAAAAGATTTTATTGAATATAAATATATTTGTTGTCTACTATGAACTAGCTGATTATCAAAGACTTGTAGCTAATTAATACTAATAATAATAATAAATTACAAAAATATTTACCTAATTTTATAGCAATATTTTAGAACGAAATTAACTAATATCTAAACAAGTAATATTTTTGTATTAAATTTTGAAATCTGCTGTTTTTTTATTATAAATTTAATAAAGTATTGTAATGCATAATCAATGAAAATAAAAAAAACATATTTCCAAAACAATTTCAGAATACCTTTCTTTAATCTAATTTATTCAAAAAATTCATCAGCGTAATATTAATCATTTTTTCATAAATATAACTGGAATTTACGAAACTGCTAGATATCGCTTACATCTAATTTAGCTAATTTAATAATTGGGTTTGTTCTTCATTTAGATTGAAAAATTTATCATCGTAATATTAAACAATATTTTTTTTACCATCAGTACTGGAAATTTTGTATTTCTGGAGTTTATGAAATTAATAGATGTCTTTTAGGTACTTTTGTAATTAATTTAATAATTGACTTTTTCCTTCATTTAGATTTCAGAAATTCATTAGTTGAATGTCTTTTCTATAATTATTTTTTATCTCATTCTCAGTGCTGCATTCTTTAATTTCATAAATTTATTTATATAAAATAAAAAAATTATGCCATGTAATTCTATTAGAGCAAATGAGTATTCAAAATACGTTTGAAGAATAATAGGCAAAAGCAAAAAGCATCTGAAGATTATCGTCTGTAATTATTGAAGTTAAATACGACTTTCACTCACAAAATAAAAAAAAATCCAAAACATCTTAAAAAGTTAATTTCTAACTCAATTAATTCCTACTTAGATATTCAAATAATCGTTGCCGTTACAGGAAATAAAAATTTATTAATTATCCGCTTTAATAAGAGATATGCTGTTTTTGAGTTTCCGTTAAAATTATAGATTTGAAAGTAAAGAACAGTTTTACATGAATAGAAACAAAAACCTAAGAGGAGAGAATTTTTAGAGAGAAAACAAATATTCTAATTGAGATAAAAATGTCAAGGACTTTTGTGTTGCACTTTAAAAAGAATTCATTTCAATAAAATATTTATTATATATCATTTCCGTATTTTCCTTCGCATTGTGATTTATGAACCGGTGTATATTTTTGTTAAGCTTAAAAGAGCGACACAAAAATCATAAATAAAAGAAATATCGTTGATGATGCAAAAGTAAAAATTTCTCATACTTGAAAAGATTACCGATTTCTGTTAAGATATTAACTAAATTACTTCATTATGTAATAAATCGTTAGATATTTTGTGAATAATCGTTTGCAATTGTTAATTGACTTTTGTAATTAAACATTGAAAACATTTGTTGAGCCATTTTGAAGTCTTTAAGTAACAAATAATTCCTTCAAAATGTGAATTACTTTGCTCCATTTGCTATAAAGAAATGGGGGTATTAAATTAAATATTCTAGTTTTGTAAATATTTTGCATAAATTAAAAATATTTCCTAATTATAGGTATACTTTCTCAAATGAATGGTTTTTATAGCTTTATTGTTTAAAAAGTATTTTTGTAGTTTTTTTTAAATAATTATTTTTTGCTTGTTAGCATAAAAGTTGTGTCCCAAGGATTATTTTGTACTAAATCTTAATAAGTGCTTTCATTTCAGTATCATTAAAAATGGATATACAAAATATATTTTCCATTTTGGATATCCATAATATATTATCATGCGAAATAAGATAACGAAATCCGGTTTTATATTTGGATAAAATGAAACAAATTTATTTATTAATCATAAAATATTTAGATCATATATTTCAGATTTTTTGCATGTTTTTTTTTGGATGAAGTTAATATTTGAATAAATCTTGTGTTTGGCACAGCATGGCCAAAAATCGAAAATTAAAAATTGAATGCATATGTTGTTCGTACACTTTTTTTAATTTTCTTAAATAAAAAATAGACACTTTTATGACCGTTTTCATTTAATTTTCCATTTGAAACAAAAGGAAAGGAATTATGCAATTTCTATTATTTTCAAATAATTTTTCATTCTATAATATGTTTGAAGCCCCTAAACTGATTTTTGAAGCAGTGTTTTCAGCAATATTTATGAAATTATTGATCTCAATTACTAATTTGCCTCATTAAATAATTATAATGAGAAAGCACTTCTAATTTAAATATATAATTCAAAATTTTGAATAAGGTAACTGTTTAGAATAACTATTGAATTTAGTAAAGAACTCAGTTAACTAATTGAAAAGCTAAAGAATAGATTTTTCTTCCTAAAATAATTTATTATATAAGCAAACACGATTTTTTAATCAGAATCTGGAACGTAGAAAGGGAAGGCATTTTCTAATTTTAAATTTCGTTTTATCCCATGTCGAGAAGCATGATTTATGTACAAGCAGAAGCAACACGTACATCAACACAGAGCGACACAAGAAAAACTAACGAAATATTTATCTCTGAGATTATATACTATGAGATTTTGATAGGAATATCTTTACTCGTGTCGATTTTGGTGAGGAAATTATAAGAATTTTTCATCCCTTCAGATTGAGTGTGATAATTTGTCTATATGAGCAATTTTACAGAGCTACCTTTACATTAATTAAATATAAAAAGATGGAAATTGATCAGGATATAAGACAATATTTTATAATGAAGTTACTATCATTTAAATCAGGCTAAAAATTAGGAAATTAATTATGTTTAAATTAAGTTTTAACATACCATTATATATTTAAAGTATTTACTATAAATTTTCAATATTGGTTCTCTGGAAACCAAATAAATTAAGGAAATAAATAAATACAAGAAAGAAAATGATGATTTTTACCAGTGAAGCCGTGTCCTCCCAATTATATGTTTAGTGGCCGAATAACATGACCATTAAGCAAAAGTGACACTTCAGCTCGAGGGTTATTATTTGGATTATAAAGATTTCTCCTCATTAGAATACAATTCTAGTGGGACAGAAATTCAAGCCTATCTCCCCTCTTTCAAAAGAATATTAATGTCAATTTTGGCAGATATATCTATATCATTATCTTTGATTTGTGTCCAGTATATGATTTCTTGCTTATATCATATTAAAACTTTATCCTTGATAAGTCATCAACTATCTCCTGCCCGTACTTCATATTTTTGAGGGATAACTCGAATTAAAATTTTGATAATTATTAATTTTTGACAATTATTGACTCTAGCTTAAAAAATATATGGTATGCTTTTTGCCATGCATATGTCTTAATTCCAATAGTATGCTCTTGGAGAGATTGTTAATTCTACTTTAGAAATGCATAAAACGTGACAATTCTGAAAAAAAATCTGTTACTTTTTTTTAATAATATAATATAATAGTATTGTATAATATAGTACTTTTATTATTCATTAATCGCCTTCAGTGACTAATTTATTCGTCCACATAAATAATTATTTAAAATTTCACTTTAACACTTTAGTTCACTTCGTTTGTATAGCTTTCTGATCAAGATATTCTTGAATTCATAATATCGCCACAAAAAGAAAGACTGTTATAATTTACCGTCGATTGGCAGAGCATTGGACTATGAATCCATCTGTTCCTGCTTCCATTCTCCGCCAGTGTATTTTATCCAAAAACTGGAATTTTAATTTCAAATTGTTCTTATTGTTTCGCTAAAATCGAGATGATTCTAGAGCATTCTTTACCATTCGAGCGAGATGACTCTCGAATGTTCACCAGATGTATAAAAGCTGAGTTCCACGAGTTCGGCTGAGTTCTTCATTTGGTTCTCCAGCGAGTTGCTTGGTGCTAATAAACGCAATTGTTTCTAACTCTTCTTGACATTAATTCCTGACAATATAATGAGCATTTAATTCACTCTATTATAGGAACTTTCCTCTATTATGACTATTGAGCATTAACTTAAAGTTTGGGGTCTATTGACATCCAATCATGTCAAAGAAAAAAAGATCATTGCTTAAAAAGGGAAAATAATCAATTAATAAAAATTCTAATTAAAAAATCGTTTTTAGATGCAGTGTCTTATTCCAAAATGTCGTAGATAGACTCTCCGATCCGCCACGAAGGCACATGGATTAACCCTAGGAACGGAATAACCGGACCGCCACAACAGCAATTAGGAACTGTGGCTGAGTCCTAATAGCCATCACCGGCCACTGTACAACCCTTCCCAACCAAAGTACGTTCCATCGTCGATGGGAGGATCCTAACCCCCACCTATTAGTGTACTCACCGGGTTGGCGAGATCCAACTACCATACCGGAAGAATCTCATTCTCATTTATAAGGTGCCATCCCGGTGGATTATTCCAAAGTGTGTATATATAGAATATATTCCAAAGTGTGTATATTCTGAATTTTACGATTACATTACAACGATTTAGCCTATAAAGAGCCAACATCCACTCACAAAAATACCCTTACAAATCTGCAATGTTGCTTAAAAACACAGTTAATTCAATCACTATAAAGATCGTTTTTGATAAGATCTGTTGGGTGCTGATCGGAGCCGACTCAATGATCCAAGAGCTTGGCGAAAAACTTGGTGCCCATTTGGCGAGTTTGACAAAATAAATAACACTGGAAACTTCCAGAGTTTTAGCAAATGGGCCAATATGAACCCGGATATTCTTGACTTTTCCCGAACCCTCTCTGCCCGGTTTCGATTACTATGAAACCACGACAGTCTAAGCTGAGTAGTACTGTGCAGAGTTATCGATTAAGGATCGCATAGTGAATCAATGGCGAACTACTTTTACTAGCCTCATTCATCCCAGGTGTTGACAGAAACTGAAAGGGTTGACGAATTCATCTGTGAGCCGAGTCCTAATGTTTATTATAGAAACTACATCAAGTTGTGTGTGTAGTAGCCAGTCTGTAGTACTGGGTCGGTAATTGGATACAACTAAAGCAGGAGACAGGGGAGAATTGCAGACGTTTGAGGAGACCATAGAGTTTAACTACGCCAATTCCCTTCTCCTGCTGAATTCTGTTTGGTCGTTTGTGAGCCGTGGTAGTGTCGATTACTACTTGTGGGACACAGTAGTGTGGTAGAATGCTTCTTTGAATTGAGTGTATTTGTGTTTGCATAGTATTTGGTTCCTGTCAAATCAGGAAATCACTTGAATTTTCAAGAATAAATATTTTAGATTTTTTTAAGAACTATTTCTTCTCTGACTTACAAGTCGAAATAATCCATATTTTGTAACAATATTCTCCTATTCTACTTTATTACTAATAATCTATTTTCAATATTTTTCATCATTATAGGAGAATTTTATAATATCTATAATATTTAAGTACAAATTTTAAATATTTAAGAAAAGTCTTTTTTTTTTGTATTTTTAAAAATGCCGCAAACTAAAGAAAATTATTCTTATCACAATTCTCTTATTTACTACAAAATTTCTTCATATTTTGACATTTCGTTCACATTTAACTAGACGAAATTTAACTTATAGACTGAAATGAACTAATTCCTTTCTTTGTTGTAACTAAAATCTTAACTCCATTAATTGTAAAATTTGAATAACAGTATTTATGGATATAATTAATGAGATTATTAATAATTGTTTCCCTTATTAGAATAAATGATTTGTTTAAAAGTAATAATATTAATTACATTATGAGAAATCATCAATTATTATTTTTGTTATTTAAAATGTAAATGAAATAAAGTAAAATGAAAAATTGTATGAGTAAATTTATGCCTAAATCAAATAATTTTTTTTTCACATGGAGCTTGGTAAAAATTATTGTCTAGACATGTTTTTCAAATCGGATAAAAAATTTTAAATGACTTAAAGCTAATTATTTAAAAATTAACTATTACTTTTAGTTGCAATTATATTGGGATTCAAATTCCTATTTAATGTAAAAAACAGAGTTATTGATTCGTAATGTTTCATGATTTTATTCAATCAAGTTATTTAGTTTCAGAAATGAAACCGGTATTTTCTTAAAAACCTGGGTAATTGTAAATGGAAATGTTAAGGAATATTATGCGATTCAAAATTATAATAAAATAAAATAAATTGGAAGACTTATAAAGGAATGAAAATAATTTAGTAATAATTTCTATCAATTAGCAATAAAAGTTTAAATTAATTTTCATAAAAATCACTATAGATTCAGTAAAAATACTAAGTGTATACCAAAAATCATTATTTTGTAACAATGTTTCCCGAATGCATGTAATAATAACATAAACACGAGCTTACATTACAATAGTATAAAGTTCTATATTTTCTATACGGGGAAAATTTCGATTATGGCTTTGCTAAAGGGGAAGAGGACAATAATATTTTTATTAGAAAGTATGGGAAGAAGTCTTTGGAATGTCATTTCTAAGGTTTATGGTTAACTTCATTTTCTTCGAGAAAACTCCATAATATTTCAAAAACAACGGTAATATTCATCTAACTAAACAAACTTGCAGTGCTTATAACGGATTATGATAAAAATTTATTATCTACTTTCATAAGAAATAGAGTTTTTTGAAAATGTAAACATCAAAAATGAACATAATTAAAAATAAATTATGTTCAAAATATTCTAAATTCTTAAGTTCATGTTCAGATATCTTTTTTTGAAACAAAAAATTTAACTATGTTTTAAAAGTTATCTAGGATTATTACGAGACAACGGTAATATACTACATAAAATAATTAGCACTCTACAAAATTATACTCAGCAGGCAATGAAGTATATTGTAAATTCAGACGATTTTTTCGTGAATATTTCATTCATCGTAATTATCAATAAATATTAATCACTTTGGGCTCATGGTTAACTAATAAGATTGTATCATACTTCTTGAGAACATATAATTTAAAATAACCAGAGTTTTCAATTGATATGATATCTAATTCAACTTATATTGTTTATAGCATACGTGCTAAGAAAATTCACATTGTATTGTTTCAGTTAAAACTCATAATTTGTAATGTTTAAACTTGAATAATCTTTAATTATATATTAAAAATACATAAGTTGCAAAAAATATTTTTTTTTTATTCATTAAAAGGCTATTTAGAATAGGAAGGTGATATTTTCTTAAATATATTACTGATAGAAAAATAAATCCAATCAAAAATATCCAATCTAATCTATTAAGTACATAAGTAATTAACTGATTCATGTCTACAACTTTTATTGTCGTTAGGCATACTATTAAAATTAATTCATATGTCAACAAATTAATCACATTTTTAAGCTAAAATTTCAACTATGTAAAAGGAAGAAAAAGTGTTTTAAAAGATAAATTTAAATAATATTTAACATTTATTGAATAGTTATTTAAGTAATTACAAAATATTTTGAATGATTAATTTATAAAATGGAATCTAATTACTAAGCAAAATATAAAACACATTGTCCATTTTAAACACGTTTCCTTTCATAGTTCATAATTTTCACATTTATCACTCATATCAAATGTTTACTATAAATTTAACTCTGTAAAATCAAAAATGCTTTAACTGATGAATTAAAATAATTTTTAACTTTCATTTAATAGTTAATAAACGTATTTATGGAGATACCTTTAATGATTAATTCATAAAATAGAATCAAATCGTTACTCAAAATACAAAACCCATTATCCATTTGAAATTCAAAGTTTCAATTTCTTCAAAAGAGCGAGAACACAATAAATGAAAGACTCAATCACCACTAATTTCGTTTCATATCTTTTCTTTTCAATCTTTTCAATCTGTACAGTGTAATTAGAAATTTTAAATATCAATAAATGAAATGATTATTTATAATAAGGATTCAACAGTGATTATATGAAATGAAATAAATAGGAAATGCGATATTTTTTTAAGCAATCAATGCGAGACAAAGTTTTTTAGATCGTTTGCAGTACTAAAGTGACTCATTCGATGAAACAATAAAAATGAATAAAAATATAATTTAACTTGCACGAGCACGTGGTGCTTGGCCGTTCAAGAAATGATGTTCGGACATGATGCATTGAAATATGTATGGCGTATACTTTCGATGTTTAGATTCTGGATATACATTCAAGGATATTTAAAAAAAATATCATTGTTTTTGTGTATTTGTTATCTCTGAGACAGACAAAAAAGAAATTTCGAAAATGAAATAAATTTGATAAATCAGTTATAAAACATTCTCAGGTTTCAATATTTTAAAATTGGATTTATTTATTATTCATATTTTATTTTAAAAATCTTATTTAAATTGTAAATCATATCTAGATGATATTACATATTTTAATCATTTATCAAAAGGTAATTATCTTTTATTAATTCTTATTTGTTGGGGGGGGGGGTTGAGGATCAGTCAGTACATTATGTTATATGAATTATATGTAATATTCTATGATTATATGAAATACGTATTATTTATATAACTGAAATATACAATAAATGCGCAAAATTTAATCTTAGCTAAATCGTTTAGATATAACTGCATTTCAATTATAACCTTAAAATGCATTAAGTTATGTTATTTAGATTGTCTTACATTTTGTTTATTGTTTGGATGGCATTTTATAATGGAAACAAATGACATTACAACCTAAAATTTTAAAAACGTAGTTGTCTGGATTATTTATATTTTGATTTTCGGTTCTTCATTTTTATTCCTTTGAGGATGTAATTTGACTTTATATTAATCTAATAAATTACACACATATTTTAAAAGAATTCATTTCTTTTAGCTTTCATCAATGAAATAAAAACAGGCGTTAACCGTTTGAAATAATGAAAATTATTTGAATCTTATTGCAAATATGCGGATTGTTTTTGAAAATTCCAGTAAAAAAATACTTCAGAAAATTTTCAAAAGTACGACTTGTTTACATTAACATTCAATTAACAACATTTAAAAGATAAATTTTAAATTTTTCGACGTAATATTTAATTCATAAAACATAATTTGCAATTTTTAAACTATAATTTTAAACTTTCAAAACATAATTTTTAATTTTTAAAATATAATTTTTAACTTTTAAAACTTTTTTTTAATTTTTAAAATATTTTTTTTTTCTATTTTAAAGCATAATTTTTAATTTTTGAAACATAATTTGTATCTTTTGAAACATAATTTTTAATTTTCAAAAGATATTTTTATGACGTTTAAAAGATATATTTTTAATTTTTTACAACTATATTTTTACTTTTCAAACATAATTTTTAAAAAATATTTTTTTTTCAGTATAATGGACATGAAAAATTATTTTTGTAATATTTTCAGTGATTACAGTAGAATAAGTGTCAACAATTCATTCTGAGTTTAATTAATTAAAATTTTATAGTAAAAATAATTTAAAATATGACACTATATAAAAATTAATAAAATATGTAATTATATAAAAATTATATATAATTATAATTATCTAACAATTAATAAAATATATAATTATATAAAAGTTATATAAACATTAAGAAACATCACTTTGAATTGCATGTTAACATGCTATAAAGTATATATGCGCCATGTGTGTAGCTCCAGATCAAACAATCTGGCTATAAAATACATGTATAGACACATTAATATTTATTATTAATAGAGGTTATTAATAGAGAAAACAGATTATTGTTAATAAAGAAAACTTATAAATTCTTCATTCCTTATAAAAATAATTTCTATATTTCGATGATCAACATCATTACAAAACTATTTTATAGAGTAAACTTGATTTTAATAATTATTTTTTTATTAAATTTCCTAACTTTTAAGTTATGCAGGAAACCAAGAAAAAGAATATACTTAGCATTTATTCCTGCAAAGATGAATGAAATAAAAAGAACTATGATTGCACTTTTTCAATTTTTCTCACAATGCCATAAAAAGGTTTTTCCCCCTTCGAAACCACCTCATTATCAATTCCAATATTTTAAAAAAAAAAGAAATTTCAAACAGAAATTATTACATTTCGATTCTCACCAAATTAAGAAAAATTCCTCCTGACCATGTTTAACTTCTGTAATTGAAATCCCATGTAAATACCATTTCCATATAATGCCCTTAAGGACCGAAAGGGGTGAATTTCTATCACGATAGGCAGCAGACGATTTTTATTGCCAATTCTAGAAGCTGCCGAAAGAACAAAGGAAGTTCATTCCGATAAAACTGGAAGATTTTTATTGACTGCAAAGACAAACAAAGTTTTCAAACGCATCTCCCCTCTCTCAATGTATGCTGAGGATTGGAGTCAAAACAAAAAAGAAGAAAAAGAAAGAAATCATCTGCGATATTCTCACAAAAATTAATCTGTTCCCTTCATCATGAATAATGGAAGATGTTATTTCTGGTTCAGCTCTTTATTCATCGGAATTAAGTTCTTTTTAATTGTCGGTTTGCTTCTTTTCATTTCGATTCGAACACAAAAATCAATAAAGCATTGATATTTAAAATTTATAATTACATTGGCCAGATTGAAAAGACCGAGAAGAAAGGAAATGAAATGAAAAGAGAATGCGTCATTCATTTCTTGTATTCTCGCTTTGTTGAAGAAATGAAACGTTGTATTTAAAACGAACAATGGGTTTTGTATTCTATGTTTCAATTCGATTCCATTTTATAAATTAATCCTTCGAAACATCTCCATAACTGTTTTTATTAACTATTGAATAAAGATTTAAGATTATTTAAATTCATCGGTAAAAATATTTTTTATTTCGCAGAGTTAAAATTCTAGTAAAAATTTGTTATGAATGTGTAATATATGAACTTTAAATTGGATACTTCGGACGTCCTGGTAAAGGATAGAACAGGGGTCTTAATATTTTGTTTTTCCTCATTAATGAAAGTAAGAGCCATCTTAATCTATGGGATGACATAAAAGAAAAAAATGTAAAAATAATAACTTCGAATAAAATTATAACTTCTTTATTCTATCCAATGATACTAATGATATCCAAATAAAAATTAAAATTAAATATGTTATGTATAATTTAATGCATCATGACGGAACAAATTTTCTAGAACTGCAAAGCACCACGTGCTCGGGCAAATTAAATTACATTTTTATTCATTTTAATGGTTTCATTGAATGAGTCACTTTAGTATCGCAAACGATCCAAAAAAAAACTTTGTCTCGCATTTATTGTTTAAAAAATATCACATTTCCTGTTTATTTCATTTCATATAATCACGCGCTCAAAATGACATTTTTCTAGGTTTTATTTGCTGTAGTCATTAACTTATTTTTTTATTAGGGCTTTTGTAAATAAAGTGGCAAAGCGCTATTAAAATCTGATTTTTTGAGACGCTCGTGCAAATAATAAATCGAATTTTTGTTGACTCCAAAAACCTTATCCCCAAGACAACATAATGTTCTGACATGATAATAATAGTATCATACGTATTGAATATTATTATTTATATTGTTACCTTAAGTATGTTCTTCCCATTATTAATTCTAAAATTTGGGGGGGGTTGTGGTTTTCTGGTAGAAAGGTCTCGACTCGTTAGCCGTACGATTTCAATTTCGAGACCCGATTCCGCCAAAAAAGCGTCTTTTAAGGGGTCAGTTTGCAAATTAAATCTGTCATGGCTAAACATCCTCCTACTTGTGAAGTGTGGAGAGAGTAGTGCCAGCTCAGGTATCATTCTCGTCATCTGACCGTGGTTCAAAATTACGAAGTCCATCCTAAAATAACCCTTGTGTTGCTTTACAATCGGCAGTTAATACAACTAAACTAAACTATAAAATTCTTTATGTTAATATATTTTATTTTATCCAGTGTTTATAGAATATTCAATCCTAATTACGAAATTACTTAATAACTAGCTTTCATTGAAATATTTAACTTTTTTAGTATAGTTAACAACAGATTTGGTTTTATAGCTTTAAAACTATGATAGGAATTCTATTCTTTAGCAAATGAGACACATTTCATATTTTGAAGTTTAATACAATTATTTTCTTTTGAAGTTAAATATGTAAATAATAATTCGAAATGCTCTATTGATGAAAAACCACACTTATTATTATTTCATAGAAAACTATTGCAGCATAAAAATAATAAAAACATTTATTTTTATATCTCAAAATCTGACATATAATTCCATTACTTTCCTTTAAGGAAATTGAGTGATATTTCTTCTAAGGAAAGGACAAAAAAATTTATAAATCAAACATAATTTTTCTTTTCAATATAGTTACTATAGATGAAAAATTAATTTAATATCAAGGAGGACTTTTTGCTAAACTAATAATTCGAAATTCTCTATTGGTGAAAAACCACACTTATTATTATTTCACAAAAACTATTATAACAGAAAAATAACGAACTGATTAGTATGCTCAACATCTGGCACTAATCCCACTACTTTCTTCTAGGAGAAAACGAAAGAAAACAGTAAAAATAATCATATGTCCACTCATTCTTTAAGAGTCGAATCATAAATATAACAGCAAACGCAATCCAGGCATAAAGAATGACATTTCCGGAAAACAATGCCATCAGAATAAGCGTCTGTAGACAAATGAGGAAAAACCTTTCAGTGGCACACGAGAAAGCAAAACAGCCGTATATTTTCGGGATTAATAGTACGACATAAACCTATTTTCTAATATTCCCGGAAAATCAAATAATATGGGATATGAAGAGACGGGAATTATATTTAGATTATAATAAAAGAGGGGTGATTTTATTCTCTGAAGAAAAACGGTCTAAACTTTCTTTTTTATTATCATGCGAGAACGCGAAGTTCTTTTGGGTAGGAGGTCTTGGTGTCTCCAAAATTTACAGGCCAAAAATAAAGATAGTTAGACGCCTGAAATTATCTTTTGAAGAATTTTTTTACTTTTATTTTTAGCGGTATTGCATTATTATCATGTATGCTTTTTTGAAAACGGATGCGTTTTTAAAAGGTTGACCTGCTTTTACCAATATTGCTTTATTATTACGCATGCTTTTTTTGAGAAGAGTCGCCAGTAACCGTTTATCCATGCAAAAAATCCATAGCATAATTAAATTTATAAGTGGAAATAGAAACCTATTCTCATTTTCCTAGTCCTCAACAAGTCTCATACTCACAAAGACCGAGGGTAAAAACAAGCAGTTTCCTATTATACATTTTAATCAAGCAGAGTTTCTCTTCGTTCCAACTAGCCAAATTATTTTCTGTCTGATTATAATGCCTGCAACGTCACCTAGTGTGTCATAAAAAAATTAATGGACACATAATGTATGTACATCATAAAACATGTTACATTTCCTTATAATAGTGTCAAACCATTTTTCAAAGAAGAAAATATCTGTAAACTTTACTCATTATCATACCTCATATTCATGTAAATTCTGTAAAGAGTTTTGTTTAGATTTTTTTAATTGTAAATATTTTATTACTTAAAATAAAATTTCCGTAACATGCCCACCAAACCGTGAAGTGATCAGAATGGTCACAGATACGGGGGGCACGTGACGGCGTTTTGTTCTGATAGCAGATACGTTTTTAAAAGTCTAACGAAGAACTATGATATAATAGCTGTTATTTCTTCTCAAAATCGATTCAGCACCGAAGTTTTGTTTGCTAGTTAGAGAAATTGAAAAGAAAAGTTTAAAAAAAAATTAATATAGAGGTATAAAGACTGATAGAGAAATCTCGTGATTGTTTCAAACCGGATTAAACTGGTCAATGACTTAAATTAGTTCAGACAAATAATGACTTAAAAATAATTATCTCACATGATAATTTGGTATTTGCGATAATAAATTTCATGTTTACTTTTTTCTATTAATATTTTTACAAAATTGTTTTATTGCTTCTCTGCACAGTTAATTTCAAGATAGGTCAGGGAGTTTTAAAGATAGCTCTGGTCACAAAGTAACTCTTGGCGACAATATTGGCATCAAATGTGTAACTTTGGCGATAAAAACCGATGCTTCTGAAAGTGCTGGAATTTTGGCGATATATCGGTTAGAAGCGAAGATAAGATAACTTTCAAGAACATTCGATACATATTACGGTAAAAATAAAAACCGTACCAAAAGTACAGTTATTGATATGTAACTGTTTCATATAATAATCTCATATGCTAACTTGGAATTTACGATCATAGATTTCATATTTACCTTTTTTTAAATTAATATTTTCATGAAATTTTTATATCGCTTCTGTGCCCAGTTAATTTCAAGATAAGGCAGAGAGTTTTGAAGATAGATCTAACGAATACTGAATGGATACCGAATCAATGGTCACACAGTAGCTATTGGTGA
>JAOUZG010031332.1:3309831-3330570 GCA_026289955.1 Argiope argentata
GTGTGTGTGTGTGTGTGTGTGTGTGTGTGTGTGTGTGTGTGTGTGTGTGTGTGTGTGTGTGTGTGTGTGTGTGTGTGTGTGTGTGTGTGTGTGTGTGTGTTAGAACTCTGAACCTAATTTTGGGAAATATATTTTAACACTGTCACAAATTGAAAAATAGCTGTTCACTTAGGATTTTTTTTAACGATTTTTCCTCGATTTATAATTAATGAATTATTAAGTGGAGCTTTTGACGATTTTTCGCGATAGCTTCTAAAAATAATAAAGCACAAAAAATTTATGCTCTTTAAAGTTTTTAAAAACGTTTTCTTTAATTAAATGAATTTAATTGCTGCTAAATTTCTCTAAATTTAATTAACTTTAAAACTTATTCATATAGCTTTGCAACTATGTCTATTTTCAGTGTTGCTATTGAAAATCCTTTTCAATTTTATCGTTTTATATTAATGTTTCTATCTTTTTTATCGTCCCATAGTTGATGATGAAAGTAAAGATATTTGACTTATTTTTCTATATTGAAAGTTTTTAATTTACATGGATAAATGTACATATTTAATGAGCTATTTTGGTTTTTTTATTAATGTCAATTAATATATAAATTCAAAATAAAGAAATGACGAAACGTTTCGGGTATTTTGTAAAATTTTTTTAGCTTAAAAATTACCTTTCTCATAGAACCAAACTGAGTTCTTTGCATACTAAATAAAATAGATTTCAGCACAAAAATCAGTTTAAGTACAGCATTTTTGTATAAGTTCCCAAACCGAAATATCACATTTGAAAATACTTTATAAAAAATAAATTAAGGCTTATTGTATACAAAATATTGAATGAAGGAGGATGGTTTATAATAACTTCTTAAATGCAAGTGAAATTCTATAAATTTTACAGATAAATTCTTTAATGTATACTGAATTTTATTCCTTTTCTCTGTTTGGTTTTAATAAAACGATATTAATAAGTTTAAAGCCTATGGAAAGTCAATTAGAAAAGGATACATCGAGATTTCTATGTAATGATTTCTATGAATCGAGATTTCTTAGAAAAGGATATATGAGATTTCTATGTAAATATGTTAATAATATTTTGTTGCTTATATTTCGGCATAGATAGCTTGGGCCAGGGCAAAGCTGTAAATGCCGATACGTTCAGTTTCTTATTATCCTTGAAATCCGAAAACGAATTAAGGGAGAAACGTCTGCAAATAACATGAACGGATTGGTCGAATTTTCCAGCCTTCTGTAGCATAGCAGTATCCAGAATTTTTTTTCCCTTAGAATCTTTATTTCAGTAATAATATATTCATATCTGGAATTTTGATTTTAAAATAGAATTATAAACTTGCCTCCAGTTAAATCATTGTTTTAATGGTCTTTACATAGTTATATAAAAAAAAAACGTTGTACATCTTGGGATATTTTTGTGTTATAAAATTGAAAAACAAACTCATGTTTGCCATTAATAATTAAACATGCAAATATACCAATATTTTCAATGTATATCATCAAAAGTGTGCATTCAAATGTATGTCTAAAATAACGAAACATTTATTTTCATATTTTAATGCAAATAATTGAACTTTATTATTTTTTTATTGAATTTTTCATGTATATTTAATAATCATCACTATCCAGCTATTTTTAGATATGATCTCATGCTTTTCGCTGTCTTAATAATTTAATAATCTATCTTTAAATCTCATAATTTCATAGTGGAAAAAATATGATTTATAAAATGATTAAGAAACTAATTGAATAACGTGTAATAAATCAATAAAAGTAACACAATAAAGTCTTACAAATAAAATCTTGAACAGAATTAAAATAAATTATGCATCATTTCTTTTTAAAAAGAAACTTTCTCATTTTATAAATTAGCTGATTTTAAAATAATTTGTCCTATAAAATGTTTGCCCTTAATTTGTGGAGTAAAGCTTTGAAATTATTAAATAGTAATTTTAAAACAATTTTAATATTTATGATTGAGTCATTAAATAAAGCTTTTCAAATAATTCTCTTTCAAATAAATTTGCAAAAAGAAAAAAAAATATTTTCAAGAAATTATTTGATTTTATAATCGTTTGCTTTTCAATTAAAAATGTAACTTTTATTTTCTGAAAATACTATTTAATACCAAGAAATGATACAATTTAAAGCTTTTGTAGCTTATTCGCCCCATAAATATCGCTTAGTTTTAAGCTTTATATGATTAAAAAATGTTTAATTTTTCTATAGAAGTTTTATTCACAATAAAATGCTCAAATAAAAAAATTCTTGAAAGAAACTGATTCTGTTTGTCAAATAACTATTCGATAAAAGATGCAAACTGAATTGTTTATTTAAATTTTTAAAAAATTTACTAAATATCATTTAAAAATAATATATAGATAACCATCAGTTTCACTGAAAAAGAGTATTTAATGATCATTGTTTGATTGACTCTTATTTATATTCTTCTTATTCCGACTCTAATTTCAAAACAAAATGTCCTGGAGGAATTCTCTTTGAATTTTTTATGCGTTTCATCAAATTTAAGAAGCGTAAAGCTTAGATTCCATTTCAAGAAAATTGCACTGTTAATTCATTTTTATATCTTTAAAAAAGTAGGGAAATCACTTTTTTTTAATATTTCTGCTAATGCATGACGCATTGTTTAATATCAAACAAAAGATTAGTCGCGAATTTTAAGAGATTTACATATTTCAATGCAGAAATATATTTCGAAATGTAAATTGATTACTAGAAGTTTTCTATCTGAGCAGGAATAAGACGATAGTAGTACCATCTATGAATGATGCAATAAACTATAATGTTGAAAAACTATAAAAAATAATCTTTCATGAAACAAATAATTTTAAATTAAAATTATTCATATGAATTGTTACTGTGAAAATGAAATTATATCTAATTCATATAATTTTATTTTTATCTTATTTATATGAATGATTTTTTTAAATCATAATAATTTCGAAATTTCATTTTTTTTCAAACCTTATTTTCTTTAAAATATAAAAAAGAATTTATCCTTCATTTTGTATAAATACAAATCGATATAATTTTAATTTATAATAAGATTAAATTATCAAAATATAAATTTTGATTCCTTTAAACATTTGACTATTACGCATTAAAATTCCGGTATTAAATACTTATTAGATGTACTTTTATGATTATACTTTAAACATTCCAGTTTTGATTTTTGTTTTTAAAAAATGTTTTGTTTTGAGATGACAAATTTTTGATAGATTTATTTTTTGTGTTTAAAAGATTTAAAAATATTCAAAAGATTTTTTTCTTCAAAGTTTAAAAACTTTCTGACAAGTATTTGCAAAATATAGCAAAGAAAAATTCATATTTATAAAGCATTTTTAACATAAAATAAATATAAATAATAAAATAAAATTAATGAATAAAAAATAATTAGGTAGGATCTGTTATTGGAAGATATGTTGAGTGATATTTACCCAACTTTGATTCACCTATTTCTATTTTGGAAATCTATTATTATACTATAACCAAAATTTGCATAGAAAACATACATCATCGCAAATATTTAAGCTTAAATACAGTCACAAAAAATTAAAAATTATTTTTGTGCTGCATACTTAAAATTGTTTAAAAATGTTATTAAAAGTATAAAATAAAAAGGCATAACCAGAAAATTACTTTTTAAAATATTATACAACCTAAAAATTGTTTATCCACCATGATATTATGAGAAAGTTAAGTATAGAAAGTTTTAAAACTCCTTTTTAATTTTTAAAAGAAATTATGACAATTCATTTCTTATGATGGCCTACTACTACCAAAAAGATAATAAGGGCAACAAATAATAAATTAAGTGCTTTATCCTATAGTATGCCTTAAATGATTTTTATCCTATTAGTTTATTATGCTATACTATGCTATATTATAACTGCTAATTCAAATAAACACTAATTGAACTTTTCAAATTTAATTGAAAATCTCGTGTTTTATTTAAAAAATCCTACATGGGGAAATATGATTTTATTTTCATTTATTTGTATCCTATCGTTTATATGTGTTAGTTTAATTTCTATCTTTTTAATTGTTTTTGTATTCTATATCAAAAAATTTTCATTCGTCAACTTTTTAGCTAAAATTTTTAAATTTAATTAAATATCTCGAATTGTACTAAAATGTAATTATGCATACATCAGGGAAAAGAGAGAGAAAAATTATAAAGGAAAATATGTATTCAATTAAATTTGAAAGTTGAATTGAAAATCTCGAATTGTACTCAAAAAGAATCATATATCCATCATGGAAAAGGAGAGATAAAAATGCTAAAAATCGATTCAATTAAATTTGCAAATTTAATTAAAAATCGCGAATAATACTCCAAAAGAATCATATATACACCATGGAAAGACAGAGAAAAAAATTCTAAAGTAAAAAAAAATGGATTCAATTAAATTTGAAAATTTAATTGAAAATCTTGAACTATACTATAAAAGAATCATACATACGTCATGGAAGAGAGATAAAAATGCTTAAAAAATAGATTCAATTAAATTTGCAAATTTAATTGAAAATCTTGAGCTGTACTATAAAAGAATCATATATACGTCATGGAAGAGAGAGATAAAAATGCTAAAAAAATAGATTCAATTAAATTTGCAAATTTAATTGAAAATCTCAAATTGTACTATAAAAGAATAATATATACATCATAGAAAAGAGAGAGAAAAATTCTAAAAGAAAAATAAATTCAATTAAATTTGCAAATTTAATTGAAAATCTCAAATTGTACTATAAAAGAATAATATATACATCATGGAAAAGAGAGAGAAAAATTCTAAAGGAAAAATAGATTCAATTAAATTTGCAAATTTAATTGAAACTCTGGAATTGTACTAAAAAAAGAATCATATATACATTATAGTTTAAAAAGTGAAATCAATTAAGTTTGCACATTTAATTCAAAATTCCGAATTCTACTATAAAGGAATCATATATGCAACAAGGAAGAGAGTAAAAATGCTAAAAGAAAAAAAATGGATTCAATTAAATTTGTAAATTTAATTGAAAATCTCGAATTGAACTAAAAAAGAATAGTATATACATCAAGAAAGAGAGAGATAAAAATGCTAAAAAATGGATTTATCTCTAAACCACGTAATTTTTTCGAAATCAGATTACCCACTTTTATTCCCCGGATAACAACTTCCTTTTCAAAGATCTCCTACACAATTCCCCCAAACCATTTTAAAACTAGAGGGAAAATTTGACTTCTCAAAAATCATTTCCCGTTCTTCAAGCCTAATTTAAAATCGTAATCATGTGATGGTTTCAGCAAAACGATCCTCAATACACTTGCTGAAAAGTTTAAAGAATTTTATTTTGCCCCACAGTCAAGACAGCACAATGCCTGAGACAGCTTTCCATGCCTGAAAGAATGAAAAATATACCTTAAAAATAATAAAGAAGCTGAAGCAAAGAACGTTTAGGGGGGAAATGCCTAACGTAGTTATGTGTCTTCATTGGTTGAAGAGGGGTAATTCCCCATCAATTTATTCTCTTTAAAAGAAAAAAAAAGCTTTCATTCTGCCTCAGAGGTTGAAAAAAATGGCGGAAAAAGAAATATAAAACATTCGAAATCTCTTCGTTAGGCGATTTTACCTCAATTCTTTCCAAGCATGGAATGGTTGTTTGATGACTTTTAAACATTGATGGTTCTAACTTTCAGACGATTTCGTTTCCGTGGAATAAATCGGTATTTTTTTTTATCATTGTAATAGTCGTCTGATCATATAATGAGTCAAAAGATTGGAATGTTTCCACATTTGGCTCAAAAATGCCAAGACAATTTTTATTCGGTTGGATTTTTTTATTCATTTCATTTTATTGCCTGAAGGTTTTTTAACTTTATAAATTTGCCAAAAAATTTTAGTATGATTTTTTTTCCATTTTTAAGAATTTTATTTTATATAATTCTATTTTATGGAGTATTATTATTATTCGTGTTAAAATTTTTAATATTTATGTATTGGTTCAGTAAAAGTTCTTTCATTTTTCATTTGCATTGCGTCATTTTTCTGGAATTTTTATTTCTTTCTGGAAACGTAGAATTCAAATCATCATTTTAGTATTCTTTTTTTCTCTTTTTTAAGAATTTTATTTTATATAATTCTATTTTATGGAGTATTTTTATTATTCGTGTTAGAATTTTTAATATTTATGCATTGGTTCAGTAAAAGTTCTTTCATTTTTCATTTGCATTGCGTCATTTTTCTGGAATTTTTATTTCTTTCTGGAAACGTAGAAGAATTCAAATCATCATTTTAGAATTCTTTTTTTCTCTTTTTTAAGAATTTTATTTTATATAATTCTATTTTATAGAGTATTTTTATTATTCCTGTTAGAATGTTTAATATTTATGTATTGGACTATTGTTCAGTAAAAGTTCTTTCATTTTTCATTTGCATTGCATCGTTTTTCTGGAATTTTTATTTCTTTCTGGAAACGTAGAATAATTCAAATCATCATGGAATGTCTTCTGAATTTGATGTAATGTTTTGATTTTTCTATATCAACAAAATTAATATCTTTTTCATCGCTTATGAAGAAAATAGATGAACACAATATCTTTGAATTTCAATCCAATTAAAATAATGTAATGAGATTGAGTTCAAGTCATCAGCTTTTTTTAAACATCCTGTTACTTTGTCCAACTCCATAATTTCCGACATGGACATTTAAACTGTCTCTTAGTTCAACAGGTTTAAAGTTAAAATTTGGTAATATTCATTTGCTATTGAACTGAATTATATAAACACTAAAAAAGAATATATAAGGAATAAAACAATTATCAAAACTTATCCCATTCGCTGCTAATCCTAAATTGTATGAGGTTATTCCCATTCCCATTTCTGTTTTGAGTGTTATTGTTTATCTAAGTTTTATTATTTCAAAATAAATACACATATTTTGTCTTAAATAACCATTCACATGTATAAAAATCAAAAACGAGTATACTCGTGGTTGGCAATGGGAATAACCTCATACAATTTAAGCTTGGCAGCGAATGGGTTAAATAAAGTAGAATTTTTGTAAAAACAATTTTTTTGTAGCTTTTCTCAGGTTTTTACACTTGTATATTTATGTTTGTGGCCATAAAAAGTTTGTAAGTTTGACAAGTTGTACGCTGTAATATATTGAAAGTATCACGAGAATATTCGTGTTGGTAATGGGTAACACCCTGCCAACAACGAGTATATTCGTGGTTGGCAACGAATGGGTTTAAAAAAAATTGTTGTTACTGCAACATAAAACGAACTGGGTTTTTCAGTTATAAAAGAACCCACTTAATTTTAATTTATTTTTCCAAATATATTTGTGTACTTATATAACAGCTTTATATCTAAGTTTGATGGAAATCAATTGGCAGAAAAACTGTCATTCACCAATAAAAAAAAGTGTATTTTGTTATGAATTTTGTATAATTAAATTAAACTATTTGTAAATAGCTTAATTATATAAAAAAAATTATAATGGAATAACGCGTCAGTGGGAAAAAACTGTTCTAAGGGGATTTTCAACAGAAGATTACCGTATCTGACTAACTTGGCGATCTAGGTGTATTGGCAAAAAATTAAGGTCCCAAACGGTTTTTACTATACACTAAAATGTGCAATGGAAGCCGAGAAATGTCACTTTAGAGGGACTCTATATAAGGCGCAGTGTGTTAGGAATAGTGAGTCAGTTCAAAGAGAGAGCTGAGATCGTTATCTAGACTTGAGAGAACGCCTTTTCCTTTTGACGTGAGTTCTAATGAGAGATTTGCTTTTACCTGTAATTAGCGCATTGAATAATAGTGATAATACTCTGTGTATTTGTGGTTGGTTTTGTATGTATTGAATACACGTTTCGTAGACAGTAAATTCTACATTTTATCTGCATCTTCGCATAATTCTTGAGAGAGTTTCCGTAAAAATATTATATAGCTTAAGATAACTTAAGACATCATAAAGTACAGTTACAGGAATTTGCAGAGCTCTTACAAAAAGTGTTCGTCTGTGCAAAATTTAATGTATAACTTGTTAATCGGAGTAGCTAATGTATATGTATAATCGATCCTTGCTACAATAAGACTAAGTTAAAACAAAAAGGAACAGGTCATGCATGTGCCCAAAAAACTCCAAATGAAATAGCTTAAGTGTGTAATATTGATTAATTTAATTATTAAATGGCAATCAAAAAATATGAAATTGTTTTATATTCCTCATTTCACCATGCAATATATTTATATAATAAAAAAATCATGATATATTTCTTCATGTTTTCAAATCTTTGTTATTTCAATGTTTACTTATTTCAATAGGTGAAGATGCGTCTAGTGAGAGTTTTGTGATGCCACCAACTTCATCCAACTACCAGTATATGAGAAACCAGACTTATTGTAGTTATATATATGACTAAAAGATGGCGCTATAATCACTTTGTTGCTGTTAAGAAAACATAAATGATACTCATTGGTGCGTAAATAATTGTCATATCTTCATTTTTATTTTATTTTTCTGAATAAAGTATAATATTTTTGTGTGCTTTATAAAAAGGTATGAGTACTAACTTTAAAATATGCTGCACATAAAATAGGAGTTAGCATTATTGCACTGTTTAACTTAAATACTGCGTCATGCTATATATATCATTTTTCATAAATTTGTATCTAGGCTATATTTTGTGAAAAAAATTTTATGAAAAATTATTTTATATATTTTTTTCGTGGAGATCTACTGTAAACCTGATTGAAGCAATCACGTGATTATCAGATTATGCATGCGTAGATATTTAGAGAATGATTTTTTTCCCCCATTTCAAAATCGTTCGAGCTCCAAAATTTAATCTTGAAGCTAAAACTTTTTTTTCGAATGTTCGCTTTATAATGGTTGGGAATGATTACGTTACTGTTGTATTGCACATAAGTCAACTTTTAGAATATCGATAATTTTCTTTCATCGCAAAATTGTTTCAATTCCAAAACGTGTTATAGTCCACAAGTAGTTGGAAGTCCTCTGCAGGAATATTGAGCCATGCTGTCTGTATAAACGTCCATAATTGTGAAGTGTGGATGGTGCAGGAGTTTGGGCACGAGCGAACCTTTCGATGATGTCCCATAAATGCTTGATGGGATTCATATCAGGCGATCTAGGTGGCCAGATCATGCGCTTGAAGTGTTCGGAATGTTCTTCAAACCAATCGCGAACAGTTCTGGAATGGTGACATGGCGCATTGTCATTCAACAAAATCCTATCATTGTGTGGGTACGTGAAGTCCATGAATGGCTGCAAGTGATCTGCAAGCAGCTGAACATAACCATTTCTAGTCAATAATCGGTTCACTTGCCCCAGAGGACCGAGTCTATGCTATGTAAAAACAGCCCACAAAATTATGCAGCCACCACCAGCTTGAACAGTGCCTTGCTGACAGTTTGGATCCATGGCTTCGTGGGGTCTGCGCCACACTCGAACTCTACCATCAGCTCGTAACGACTGAAATCGTGACTCATCTGACCTCGCCACGGTTTTCCATTGGTCTAGGGACCAATCGATATGCTCATGAGCCAAAGAGAGTCGCTGCAGGCGATGTCGTGCTGTCAGTAAAGGCACTCGAGTCCTTCTTCTGCTGTCATAGCCCAAGGAAAACAAATTTCGCCGCACAGTCCTATCGGACACGTCCCTCGTACGTCCCGCATTGATTCCTGCAGTTATTTGACGAAGTGTTGCGTGTCTATTAACATTGACAACTCTACACAGACGTCGGTGGTCTCGGTTTTTAAGTGCAGGTGGTCGCCCACTGCGCTGTCCATGTTGGGATGTGATGCCTAACATTTCATACTCTCAGCACACTCTTGATACTGTGGATCTCGGAATGTTGAATTCACTAACGATATCCGCAATGGAATGATCCATGCGTCTAGCTCCAACTAACACTCCACGTTCAAAGTCTGTTAATTCTCGTCGTGCCGCCATGAATCACGAAAAACCCGTTCACATGAATAACTTGAACACAAATGAAAGCTCTGGAAAACGAACTGCGCATTTATACTTTTTCGCTGCGATACTACTGCCATCTGTATATTTGCATATTGCTATCCCATGACTTTTGTCACTTCAGTGTATATATATATATATATATATATATTAGTACAATCTTATGTCACATTCGACCATTCGACATCTAACATGCTGTTTCGCGTTCATTCTCATTTTTTTCCTTGTTCTTCTTTGGACGATAATTTCTTACGAACCTGTCCCTTATCAGCAGACAGGAGAATCGGATAAACGGAAGATATTCTTGCCAAGTAGTAACTTTTATTGGCGATAATTTGCCAAATGTGACAACTTTCTTTACCTTTTTTCTTTTATTCCTAAAAGCGGAAAAATTGATGCAATAAAAACAAAAAATCATCAATTTTCTGCGTGTGCATTTTTAATCTTCCAAAACATTTAACCAAAACAACATATTTTTCTAGCATATTAATATTTTTAAATAATTAAGATTTTATTTCACTATAACTGCAGGCCATCGGCAAATAATTGCAAAAGTATGTTTCAGGATACTTTCTAGTTTATTGCTCATTTAGTTTTTTTTTTCATTATTACTCCAAATTATAGTTTTCTTTTCAGGTTATCCAAATGTAAACACAAGTGTATGTTTCTAATTTTTAATCGCTACATTTTTTCCCTAACAAAATTAATTTTTGACTAAAAAATTTCTGAAAAACAGATCTATTTTATGATAATATTGACACAAAAATCAAACAAAACGAAATTTCTTTGATCTTACTCTGAAATTCTTATCCCAATCACATTATAAAGTGAACAATAGGAATTTAAATTGACGCTATTTTTTCCCTCACTGTAACTTTAAGAAGTCCCATGGTAAATTCTTTGTATGAATCTGTGTATATTCCTGAAAATAATTTCTTTTTTCACAGTCGCATTTCATTTTGAATAAGTTTTCGAATGCGTAAGAATCTAAGATTGGTTGTTTGAATTGGATTTCAATCTCTTTCTTATTTCAATTTATTATTCTAGTAGAGGTCTTCTGTTTTTGAAAACATAAAACTTATTTTGAGTCCGCTGTTCTTTTGATTTGAAATTATTAGTTTCATGGAAAGATTTTGAATAGAACTACGACATGATTTAAAGTTGAAAACAAAATATTTTACGCGATGAATTGTTTTCTAAATTTGATTTTCAATACCTCTCATCGTAATATTTCTTATCAATAATGATAAAAAAAGTTATAATAAATTAGAAAAGTTCAATAAAGTGAACAGAAAGATTAGAAATAAAATAAATTCAAAATTTTCAATTATATATGTTGATTATTTTAAAGAAAATAAAATAATTTTATTGCTACTTGAATCTTGTAGCACGTGTTCAGTCAAAAAAGCCCTGAAAACTTAGTAATGGTGCTTGATTCCTACCCCCCCCTCCAAAAAAAGTACGAAGAAACTGTAGTAAAAATTAAATGGGGACACAGTTAAAGAACAAATTCTTTATATAGGTCATATATACTGAAAATATCATTAATGATAGAAAATAAAAATTTAAT
Organism: Argiope argentata; assembly: GCA_026289955.1. Taxonomy (NCBI): domain Eukaryota; kingdom Metazoa; phylum Arthropoda; class Arachnida; order Araneae; family Araneidae; genus Argiope; species Argiope argentata. The sequence continues at coordinate 3,321,417 of JAOUZG010031332.1, forward strand.
AAAGTACACAGAAAATTTGCGAAAAGATTAAGATTTAAAAGAAAATCAAAATTTTTGAATTATATGTATTGATTATTTTAAAGAGAATAAAATGATTGGATAATTGTTACTTGAATTTTGTATCACGTGTTCAATAAAAAACAATCCAACAAATTCAGTAACTCCATCCCCCCCCTCCCCAAAAAATGCGAAGAAAATGTAGTCCAAAATGAATGGTGACTCAATTAAAGAACAACTCCTTTATATATGTCATATAAACATAAAACAGAACAGCTATATCAATCGAACAACAACTAGAAAGCTATCTTCTTGATAAACCCTTTGACAAAACTAACTCGTTCTAGAATTCCGTGTTAATAGGTCATGAAATATTCTAGAAGGATCAACGGATCTCGGTACTTAATAAAACCTCACTCAAATATTTTATATGATAGAATTTTGCTAAATAATATCCATATTCTATTATCAGTGAGTTGACATCCTTCCAATATCGTACCTCTCTTTGGGGTTCGTGTAGCTTGAGAGTTGATAAAACAATCTCTCGAAAATCATAAGACATTCATTTGTAGAAATCTCTAAAAGATGCAAGGATTTACAGCAGTTACGAGTCATAATTACACAACTCCAATTCAGCTAATACAAGAGGAAACAGCTTCCAAACACTGAGGTCTCTAATACTTAAGACAGATAAGTTTCTGTGCATTAAACTATTACTCAAGTCTTCACTACTTTCTAATCATCATGGTCAATCTGGCGGTGGTATTTATAACTGATTTGGCGTGAAATTCTAGGACTTTCGCCAAGGTTTTCTAAGGCTCTAGGCTTTCTCTCTTAGTAATGGTGCTAGAGTTTATGTGATGGAATTTTCCAGAACTATCTGTTGTTTGCCAAATCTCGCCAAGTTGCCAAGAATCTCGCCAAAATGCTGCAAAGTCGCCAAATTACCGGAAATGACGTTTTTACGTAAAATGACGATTAAATTGCGTGATTTTTGCACTAGAATCTTAGTATTCAGATCTGTCTGAGATATATCAAGTTGAAGACAAATAATTTTTTTAAATATTTAAATAACTATGTAATAGTATCAATTAAAAATAACTATAAATCTCTCTTTCTCACTGTTTATTCACTCACTCTTAGTCAACTGTTTAAGAAAACAATATTACATACTTTTAAAAACAAGCATATTTGTTTTATTTTATTTAAAATACATTTGCTAAGAATGGAAGCAAATGAAAAGACATTCATTGGATTACAAAAGTTTTTACAACTTACACAATAAATATAAAAAAATTATTTATAAAACTATTTATTTAAAAGTTTAAAAGCTTACTGTACATTTCATCTCTTGTGAAGATGTTATTACGTATTCTGTATAAATGTGCAAAAAAAATTCTTTTAATATTACATACCTTTGGTAAACAAGTGGTGAAAATATATAGTAACAAATTTTTAAGTGCACAATCTAAGTAAATAAAGTGTGTATATTTATATCTTTTCAGAAATCATTTTAATTGATAAATTTTAATTTATTTATAAGAAATATTGTAGTGCATCTATTTAACTATTGCCCAAAAATTAATATACGAAATATGAAAAATACCCATAGAAAATTTTTGTGGTTGTACATCCGCCTTATAAGTCAATGAAATAACATTTTCCTTCTGAGATACCATGCCGAATAAAGGGTTAAAATAATTCAACTAATTAAAGTTGTTACTGAATAACTTAAATTATTATTTTTAATAAACTTTGAATCGTGGAATTTTAAGTTTTACGTAAATTTAAGGAAATATTTCTTTAAAAAAAACTATATCAACAAAGAGCATTTTGTTATATAAATATCCTTATTAATTCATATTGCTTTGTAAAGCAATAAAGCGTATTAACATAATAATCATTAACAGCTGCACTGCCTAACCATCTTTGCTCAATAGACTATTCATTGATTAATTTCTCAACACAACCACCCCCCAAACGTTTTGTCAAGAACGTTGCCATTATAAGTGCTCCCTTGTAAAAGTACTTACACAAAAATTTATGCCCATGCGTGCTACTTAAAAGCATTTGCTTCTAGGCAATTTAAGCTTACAGGCAAATGCCTAAATAATTAGAATACATTTCACGGACGTAACTGTAGCTTGTAGCTCATTAATGAGCAAGGGCCTCCTTTAACAACGAAGTGTCGTTACATTCACCTGAGTAACACTTTTAAGTTGAGAGGCATGTACTCAATTAAGGGAGCAAAGTTAAGAGTTGTTGAATTTAATTAATGGAAAAATTATTGCTTAATTAAGCGGAAGTAAATAAATTTCATTCGGAAGATTAATTGCCGTCCGAAGAAAGCTACGTAAGCATTGTTTTAGATTGCTTTCTTAATTAATTTGGAGTAGAACTTTAGCTAGAAAAGATTTACAACTTTTTTCATATAAATAATGTTCTTGTAAATATCATTAATAATCAATTTTTGTTTTTTTTTAAGAATAAAGTATAAATCTCTAAATTTATTAGTGTTTAAAATTATAAAATTGGAACTGCACTTCTTGAGTTCGAAGATAATGAATTGTTTAACAAGAAATAGAATGTATATATTTTTACTAATTGAAATAATAATTCTTGTGCTTTTAGAGAACTGATCTTGAGATATGTTTTTTATTCCTCGAAGGCTTGCTGTTGTATTAATTAGAATTTGTTGTTATTTAATTAATTTTCCAATCTTTCTAAAATCTGATGTTCCACATTTATTTTGACATTTGAATTATTAGACAAAAAATAACAGTTTAAACCTACTTCAAATTAATTTGACGGGCCTTTGCCATACATTAGAAATTTGAATTACTCTTGCATTTTACAACTTTAAACGATTAATTATAACTTATATATATAAATCCATTTCATATATCTCAGAAAAGCCACTAATAGTTTGGACAAAATTTTATATTTAGTTAAGGTTTTTGGAATTTATCGATAAATGTGTCTTTTCTGAAAAAATCGGATTTTAGAAACTCACAAAAAATAATAAATAAAAAGATTTTTTTTAAATGAAATCTTCTGACTTAAAATAATAATGTTCTCAGATGGTATTTCAAGTTACCATCTGAGAACATTATTATTTTAAGTCATTATTTATTTTAGTTAATTTAAGTCATTAACTAATTTAAACCGGTTAAAACCAATCCCAAGATTTCTCTACCTGTCTTTATCCCTCTCTGTATATATATGTACATATATAATTTTTAGGTTTTATTTTCCATTTTTCTAGTGGACAATGTTTTAGGAAATCTATCAATTTTTATAAAAAATAACTGCTATGATGTCACAGTTCTTCATCAACCTTTTAAAAATGTATCTGTTTTCAAAGAACCATACATAATGATAGTAAAATTCTGGTAAAATAAGGTAAAAATATTTTTTGTCTATAAATTTCATCATCAAATTCTACTAATGAAAAATAAACATGTTCTCACATAAAAAAAAAAACATTTTTTAAAGAAGATCAAAATATTAAATATTTTATGAAATGAACAGAATTTTATCGAACAATATAATCTATTATCGCTTGACAACAAAAATATAATTTATAAGCGAAGGATTCTCAACAATAATAAAGCATTTCGATTGTTTAGCTCTACTTCAAAATGTCGAAGTTGTCAATGAAAAATAAGAAATCTCTTTGTAGTTGTTGAGTCTTTGGACTTTCGGACAGTAAATAATATCTGGTAAAAACAATTTTGTAATTTGGAACTGCTAGTCGCCTTTAACGACCAACTTTTTTCCCAAGAATTTTGGTTGTTTCATTTTCGTCTCTTTTTCATCATGTTCATATCTAAATAAAGTACGTTTTTATCGTAAAATAATTTTATACATTTTATTGTGTCATCAAAATATATTAAAACCCCAAACTGTTTGGTTTATTGTAGAAATGAACGTTCTGAATGGATCCGAATACCGTGATATCATGGGGATATAAAAGTTCGTCTCCTTTTTTCAATTCCTACTATTAGTACATATTCTCCCTATGTTGTATATCTTGTTCAAATTTTCAATGGTTAATAAAATACATTTTATTCATCATTCAACTTAAAATATACTTTTGTTTATTCTAAAAATGAACGTTCTTAATGGATACGAGTACCGTGACGTCATGGGAATATAAAAGCTTGTCTCCTTTTTCCATTCCTACCATTAGTTCACACTCTCCATCTATAGTATATCTTGTTAAATGTTCCAATTGTTAATAAAATATTTTTTATTCATCCACTCAAGTTCAAATACACTTTTTATAATGTCTGAACATGATGTTATTTTTGGAATGAACATTTTGATGTCAATAAAAATCCGTAGACGAAAAATAAAAATTTTATTATTTGCTCAAGCATCTCAAATAAACAGCTTTTTATAACGCGTTGCCATTGCATTTACAAAAGCTCTGATCTAAAAAAATCAGTTAATTACTACAGCAAATAAAACCTGGAAAAATGTCATTTTGAGCACGTGATTATATGAAATGAAATAAATAGAAAATGTGACAGTTTTTTTAAACAATCACTGCGAGACAAAGTTTTTTTTGGATCGTTTGCAATACTAAAGTGACTCATTCGATGAAACAATTAAAATGAATAAAAATATAATTTAACTTGCACGAGCAGGTGGTGCTTGGCCGCTCAAGAAATGATGTTCTGATATGATACATTGAAATATGCAGCAGATTTCATTTTAATCTTCTTTTTTAAACTTGTAATGGATAACATTTGATGTTAATACAGTTGTATCAAGTATTAAATTAGTAATTAAATATAACTAATTTTAAATACTTTAAATGGAGTCTTAGCAGTTTGTAATTCTAATTGAAATCAACAGGCAGAAGCTCAATAAATAAAATGCAAGACTTTCAGTATTTTTCACATGAAGGTGAAAAATGCGAGTTCAATGCTTGAGAAAATCCATAATTTTTTGGTAAATTATTGAAAATGTTTGCTTCAAATATACGTTTTATGCAAATGATTTTTGAGGGTGAGTTGGCAGTTGTGGCTTAGTGATTAGAATGAAGGATATTTCCCCAAATATAAAATTGAAGAAATTTTATGGTTTAGGCTCAGTTCCGATTTCTCTCCTTAAAATCTTTATTGTCAATTGTTAGTCACTTCTCCTACCTAACCGTAAGATTGAGCGACGTGTCGAGATGGAGAATGGAAAATTACAAGAAAATTCGCGTTCTATTTGTCCATTTAATATCAGGATTTTGTCAGATGTATATACGTATATTAATTGTAATTATTTAATAAAAAGTAACTAAAACAAAAATTTTCTTTGTTGATCTAAGTAGGAATTGGCTTTTTTTTTAAATTATTAGTTATAAAAAATTTTCTTCAAACACAAGTTGCCTTTCACATTATAGTAATTATTTTTTTAATTCTGATTTAAATTGCCTGCATAACAATAGGAGTTACCTTTTCTCAGCTTTCAAAAATAGAATAAAACCCTGAGTTTCCATATAAAGATTAGACAACGAAAAGGGCTTGAAATTAATTACAACAATGCTCTTTTGCTAAAATATTTAATTTTAATTTTTTTCAATTTCAATTAAATTTCAAAAATGAATTAATATTACTGTAAAGATATTTCACAATGGTGCGAAAGTACATTTGCACATCCTTATTAAAGACTAGTAATTTTGGTACTTACGTATTATATTATTAACCAACGATAGCCAACGGTTTAGTAACTCATTTGCAACGGATTTAAATTTGGTGATAAATATCAACGGGTCACACCATTACCGAATTGGCATAATTGGCAGTTTAGCAACTCATTGGCAAAGACTTCAAATTTGGCGACAAAGTTGGATGGTCTAATACGTAATACAATAGAATATGTATAGAAGATACTTTATGCCTTATATTTAACGATTTTTATTTTATTAATTCTCAAAATCAAAATTTAATGTGTTATACCGATACAAAAACTTTAATCGATGAATATTACTCATTTACTTTGCTATGAGTATCTCCTTATTTAGTAATCTCTTTTGGCAACTAGTTGAATCATCAAAATAACTGAAAAGCCTAATTTTGTTTAAATCTTTTTTTTTCTTAGTTTAGAGTAAATGGCTTTATCTACAGAGATATTTAAATATTCGATAAAATTGAAAAAAAACTGAATTAATTTAGTGACCATATATAACTATATGTATTTCGTTACATAACTCTGATTTTCTCTGATTACACTTGAAAAATGAAGTTTAAATTTAATTGAAATAAATTAAATTTCAATTAACCTATAAAATGCTTGTTGTATATAAGAAAGTTCATCAAGAACATATAAATAAATTTTAAAAATATTTAGATTATATAATATATCAAAAGTTTTTTTGAATAAAAATGCTTTGTTTTGTTTAAAGGAAACTGAAAAAGTAATAACATAAAATTGAACTTTAATTGTAAAGGTCATAATGATCTACATTTTTATTAAAAACTAGGTTGCTTCGTCTGCTGCTGCCTGACTTGCGCCAACCCTCTTGTTGTCCTAGAATCATGCATGTCCTTTCAGCAATTGTGGTTTCCTGATTGATTCTTCCTTTCGAGACAACTAAAGTAAGTGGAAGCAAACTGTTTCTAAAATATTTATTGAAAAGGAATTCAATTCCAAATTTTAAAAAATCAATATTTTTAGCATTAATTAAATTTTGAAGAAATCCCAGCATTTAACTTTTCTTGCCAAGAATTAAGAATTAAAGCATGAATGCTGCGACAAGAGAGAGCATCACCTCTTCGCTAAGGATATTTAGCGCCAAACATGGCAACCCGATGTTGTCGTCGGAGGATATTTTTTTCTCCGGGAGACAAGACGCAAGAGCACGGGGAGTGGCGATTTTGAAAAGTACGCCAAGGGGGTGATGTTCTCTACGGATCAATGGATTATAAAATTTTAAACAAATTAAGTAAACTTAACACCATTAAAAGGTATTTCTAGTATATTATTTCATGTTTTTTTTTACTAACTAAGAATATTTTTCAAAAAGTAATATCTTTATTGTATCTTACTATAACTTGAATTCTTAATGAGATTAACTTTATCTAAATTCTAATCTCACTTATAAATGGTTATGGCTCACTAGAACCTTACATTTTTTCGGGGTTTCTTTTCAATCTTGCAGATTCATTTTCAGTTTTTCTTTTTAATTATTATTAATCTGATAACTTTATGTCTCCTAATTTTGTTTTATAAAAACAAAGCAATGTAAACAAGTATATTTAGTGGATTTTCAAGCAATTTCTATCCGCGAGACGAAACATATTCACCAAAGAAAAATAGTGAACAAATTGGAAAGTTGCTCATTAATATTGCCATAAACTATTTGTCTAAAATTATAATTAAATATTATTAGAAATGCATTCGGGGTTAATTAAAACTTTATTTTTCCTTCTCCGAAACTTTTGCACCTTCAAGTGTAATATGAATACTTACTACTACGTAATAATAAATTTCCTTAAATATTTTAAACAATATTGACGAAAAAGTCACATATCTACCAATCACAAAAATAATAAAACGCATTACAACAAAACATTATCAAACATCTTGTTACTCATCTTTCAACTGGAACTGTAGTATCTCAAAAATTGACTAAATCGTACCTGTGGAACTTCTACGTAACTGTTAACTTACCGAAACTTCAATTTGGTTGTTTGTACGCGCTCTTCTGTTTAATGGTGTAATGTTTTTGCTCTCTTCATTTGGAAACAGGGGATAACAGCCTTTGATGCTATAAATACCAATCTCCTAACTCTTTCCAATTTCAGTAAAACATTTTTATGTAAAAGAGAGATACACTTTCGATATGAAAAAAATAATACTACTAAGCCTAATATTCTAATTTGATAATTGATCATTTTTGTCACCATATAGATTATGCAGGGAAAGTTTATCATATTTCAGCCCATCTATTTCGACCAGGTATATTTTCATGTTTTATATTATAAAAAATTTTAAACAATGACACCATTTTATTTTAATTTCCTTGTATATGTTTTCTTCATTGTTCACATAAACATTTTGATAAATCCGTGACATCATATCACAATTGAAAAAGTAAATGTGATGTTCATCTAATGTCTAAATTTCACGGTATTGTAATTTTAATTTCTACTAATTGCCTTTGGGTGATTATTTGGTTTGCAAAGATATTCTGTTATGTAATTCCAGTTTGATTGTTTAAATACACATCCATCACTAATAATGCCAAATTGCCATGTGTTAAAGCCAATTATTTCATCTTAATTCTGTTAATTCTATTATATTATTTTATCTTAATTCTATTCTGTTTTTTATCTTAATTCTGTTAATTATATTTTATATAATATTCTGTTCTTTGTGTTTATAAATCTTTCTAATGGAAATAAATCCCATAAGGTTATAGCGTTTAAATTTGAAATTAATCTTTCCTCTAAATTTAAGGATATCGTAATTTCATTTCTTCAATTTTTTTTATAAACTTCATGCATATTCAATAAAATTCTTTTTAGCTTTCAGCTGTGGATAAAAATCATATAATCTAATTTTTCGTAATATTAAAGTACGTGCTCTGTTGTTCTACAAACCAGTCTCACTTAGCTGCTATATATGTGGCAAAAGTTTCATACACAAATATGGCAGAAAGCCTCTACTGTTCAAGAGTTATTATTCTTTACTTGTGACTATATTACTCTGCTACAAACCCTTAACATTGCCAAATCGTTTCTAGGGCAACCCAAATCATTCACTCACAATGGTGACCCGTGAACGTGAATAAGCAGTCTTCGTACAACTGTTGTGGCGCCATAAACCAGATAACATTCTCCGGACAGAATAATAATTTTTGTTTAGAGGCTATGCTACTCGTCTATGAACCTTAACATTGCGATTTTTGTCCTAATCTACCATTCAACCACAATGGTGATCCGCGACGTTGAAATAAGCAACCTTCTTACAGCTGTTGTGGTTCCCTCTACCGGCAGCAAAAGTCATCAGGTGCATTAGAAATAACAGCCAACATCACCATCTACAGCTCACACACGCTCGCCATAGACTTAGTGCCAAATGCATCGTTCGTCTTAGCTACGACTCATTGGTTGGAGAGTATGTGGTGAAATCTTCATGAGCCAGGTATTATATA
>JAOUZG010031332.1:3334627-3354879 GCA_026289955.1 Argiope argentata
TATATATATATATATATATATATATATATATATAATATGGATAGAAACCGTAAGAGATCTTGTGATTGTTTTAATACATTTTAAATTGGTTATTGACTTAAATTAATGAAGATAAATAATAATAATATTTTCTCATTTTTTATTTGCAGGAATCCAAAAAAAAGTCAGGGGACTGGACAGGAGTTTTTTTTTTCCCATACAGTACAAGATAGCCTATTAACTATCAGGACAAGTAAAAATTCATTTCTCTGAAACGAAAATTATTTCACCATCCTGTAGGCATGTTCGAGACTGCTGATAACGTTTCTGGTAAATATATGCTTCTTTATACCTTTTTCTTTTTTATTTCAACTTGTCCTTTTTCCTGCAACTAAATAAAAAAAATTAGAGACCTACATTAGCTGATAAATTTCACATACATAATTAATGTTTTTCCATCTTTCGGTAAATTAAATACAACGCATATTTTATGAACAAAAGCGTTTTTAGTAGTAATTTAAAATAGAATTGATATGAAAAGTAAAAGCACGAATAAGTATTATTGCAGAGATTGCATTGGCTTAAGAACTTGTAGTAGTTATTCAAAGCAGGTCAATAGGTTTGAACTTGTACATAATGTCTGCTGACGTGAAAGCAGAATTTGGGGCTCCATTTTTCGCATTTTAATGAAAAGCTCTTTAAGAAGACAAATATTAATAAGGCTTGTGAGATCAATAGAACTTAATGGTGTTATGGAGAATATTTAAAGTAAGAGCAAATTTGGTAATTAGATTGTTTTCTCGTTCGTGTGTTCTAATTCTAAATATATATTGTTACAAACGGGCGAGGGCCGCGAAAAAGAACCAAAGATGGCGACATTTGGCGAGGAACCTCACGCCTGCTTGGTTGGTTTGGCAAAAGGAATGGTCTAGTAGCCGCTGGATCGTGCCCTGTGTTTTGAGAAGTTTCGCGTGTTTTGGGGCACGCGCTTCCTCGGCTATATAAGGGACGAGTAGCTGGAGTGAGTTAGTTGAGAGTTTTCTCTCGGAAGAGAAGCCTCTAGCTGAACTAGAGGACTTCTGAGCTGTGTTTACGTTTTATTATTGAGCTCGCTGTAATTTACTGTTTACTGTGCTAAACGATAGCTGTTTTGCAGTCTGTGTTTATTGAGAGTAAGGCTTGCATTAACGCTGTAAATGACTGTTGACAGCTGTGTTGTGTTTATCTGAAATTTTTACTTTATCAATTATCCTGTAAATAGCTCTAAATAAATTTGATTGTGCTGTCCTGAATTAAAGTCCATTCAAACAGAACCCGTTATGCTAAAAACGTAACAATATTGGGTAAAAATTATGCAAATTAATAAGTCCTTATTCATAAATTTCTGAGAATAAATCATCAGGAAAAAAAATTATATTCTTCAACTTAATGTTAAGGCGACCAGGGACCTTTAAAAGGACTTTTTGAAATTTTACAGGCATTAAGAGTAACACTATAAGAGATGACACTCAGAATTTTAATGAATTATATTAATTTATTTATGAGTTGGGGGGGGTAATATAAAACTTAATAGTGATGAATAACGTTAATGAAAAATGTTCCAGGCGTTCCAAATTTGTTCGAAAGTACTCCAATTTTTATTATTACTTTCTCTAACCATTTTCAAACAATTGTTGGGATTAAACTTGAATGGTAAATATCAAAATTAACCAATATAATAACGTAAAACTACTGATTTTTTTTTAAAAAAATTAAGTAATTTTGAATTATTACATTGGTTCTTTTTGTTATTTCGTATTCGATTAATCCCAACTCTTTTTTCAAAAGGGTAAGAGAAATTAATTATAAAAATTGGAGTACTTTCGAACAAATTTGGAGCGCCTGGAACATTTTTCATAAACGTTATTTATTGCTAATATTATATTATATTACCCCCCCCAACTCCTAAATAAATGAATTTAATACTTTAACATTTCATGTGCCATCTCCTATAGTGTTACTCTTAATGCCTGTAAAACTTCAAAATGTCATTTTAAAGGCCCAATGCAATTAAAAGAAAATATGTAAAATTATGAAATATAATTTTTAGTATAAGTTTTTTTTTCTCCTAGATTGTAAGGTTTGATCTATAAAAAGTATAAGAATTTCCAGGTATTTTTCGATAGAAGAGACAGAGCTAAAGTTTTCAAAATCTAAAATAGGTATCAATTTAAAAATTTTCATCATTTATTTAGTAATCTCTCACTTAGGTTGAATTTTTAATCAAAAAAGAACATGATGTTTTAGTTTAGTTACATTAATGTCCCGTTATAAAGCAACACTAGGGCTATATTAGGATTAACCTTATAATTTTGAATCATGGTTAGGCGATGAGGACAACACCTGAACTAGCACCCTCCTCTTCACATCACACCAGTGGGCGGACATTTCACCATGACCGATTTAACGCGCAATTCACGAAGGTTCTTCGGTAAAATCGGGTCTTGAACTTCAAACCCTACAGCTCATAAGCCGAAACCTTACGACGAGGTCATTGCGACCCGATGTTGTTTTGCTTAGGAGGTTTGTACGGCTTCGAAATTTACGGGTAAGAATATTCTTATTATCCTTTATTATTAAATATGCTCTTTGGCAGCAGATGTATTTATAACCTTGCACTCGTATTTTTTAAAAAAATATTCACCTAATACAAAAACAATTGAGAAATTTGAAAGTATTAGTTTGAAGGAAATTTAAACAGTGATATAAGATTCTTAATTTAATTTTTGTGAGTACAAAAGACAAAAATAAAATCTTAATTAATCTGTAATTGCGCTTAACAAGAGTTAAATGAAAATTTTATGCATATTTTGTTTCCAATATATATATATATATATATATATTATCAGTTATTTTAAATGAACTATTATTTATGATTCTTCAATTTCCCTTGTCATTACTAAAATGGTTCTACAATCACTTTATTTTAAATTAAGCTGTTATTGAAAGAAATCGAGTAGTTAATTTCAAGTAGAATCTTTAGGTTATTATTTATAAAAACTGTTTTAACCCTTTTCACTCCGTAAAGTAATTAGATGCAAGAATTATTCACCTAATACAGAGATTTATTTATTGCTATGAAAAATAAATATACATGATTCTCTTAAGTAGAATTTAATTGAAAACTTCATCTACATCCCTTAAAAATTAAATTTGGAAAATAAATAAAACTTTAAAATAATGCTCAACCTGGAATGGTTAGTCAGAGGCACCATCGAAGTGCAAAGGGTTAAATGCTCAAATGAAAACTATGACATGATAGCTGTTATTTCATCTCAAAATCGGTTGAGATCTAAAAAAATTCTATTTTTCTATCTGGCAAATAAAATTAAAGTTTAAAAATATATTATATTTACCACCATATATACGGAGAGACCGATAGAGAAGTTTCGTAATTGTTTAAAACTTTAATGACTTTAAAAAATAATAATGCTCTTATATGATAACTGGAAATTTACAATCGAAGATTTTTTTAAGTTTAAAACATTTTTTTCTTAATATGCACATTTGATATTTACACTTGATTTAATTACAGTATCATATCATCGTTATTATAAGCTTTATTACTTAATGGTAACTTACCTGAAGTATGATCGCTAATAAAAGACACAGTCGACTAGATGATTAAACAGGGCTCCATCAATTAGTAGTAATTTACCTGAAATGTGACCGTTATTTGTAGATACAACTGAATAGAGGGTTTTAAATTTTTGTATTCAGAATATTAGCTCCTTATTTAAAAGATACAAACCGGTGGTGTAATTTCATTCTCATCATTTAACCCTTATCCATTAACAAATCAGAGTGTAAATTTTGGGACCTGTTTCGAATAACAACCAATTAACCAATATAATAACAGTTATGCATTTTCTATGACGAAATACAATTAAAAGATAAAATCAAATAGGTGTAAGAATTTGAAAATAACTCGACTTCATTATCTATCAAAATTCAATGTCTAAATGTAATTTTAGATGATCTAACCATGAATATTAGACTACACATACGAGATGTAATTGAAATTAATATTATTTCCGGTGAAATCATTGCTTGACATAGAGATCTAGCATTATTTTTCATACATTACTAAGTATATATGCGATCCCGATCAAAGTTTCATTAGTATTTATTATCATGGGAGAATATGATGTTTTGGTTAGGAGGGTTTGACGAATTTACGGGCAGAAAATGCTTTTATCAGCACTTCTTTATTATTATGTATGCTTCTTTGACATCATAGCTGTTATTTCAACTCAAAATTAGTTGAGATCCAAAACTTTGATTGCTAGCTAGAAAAATAAAAAATGAAATCTTAATTATATTAGTGAGAGAGAGAAGGGTATATAGGCATAGGTATACTCCATCCCGGCCGAAGCCAATTGGATATAACGATGAGCTGCCGCAAAGCAACCCTCAACAAGCACGGAAGTGCAGGTTAATCAGCTTAATATTCATAAAACGTAAAGAAACAGATCGGAAGAAGAGTAGAAAAATCTTGTGATTGTTTCAAACTGGTTTAATATTTTAAGGATTTAAATAATAATGTGAGAACATAACTAGAAATTTACAATCGAAGATTTTAATTTAAAACATTAGTCCTTAACATGCACATTTGAAATTTGCACTTGATTTAATTACAGTATCATATCGTTATCATAATAAGCTTTACTAATTAATGGTAACTTACCTGAAGTATGATCGTTAATAAAAGACACAGTCGGCTAGATCATTGATCAGGGCCTCATCAATTTAGTAGTAATTTACCTGAAATGAGATCGTTATTAGGAGATACAACTCAATAAAGGGTCTTAATTAAAAAAATTTCCATTTATAATATTAGTTCCTGAATTTAAAATATTACAAACTGGTGGTGCTATTTCATCCTCTTCTTTTAACTCTTTCCATTCATATATATCAGAGTGTAAACTTTGGGACCTATTTCTAATAACCAATGAAACAACAAACCAATAAAATTACAGTTATGCATTTTATATGTCAAAATACAATCCGATTAGATTAATTACTGCAAATGGCAAAATGTAATTGTTCATAAGGATTTGAAAGTAAATCGACTTCGTTGTCCATCTAAATGTAATTTTTGATGATCTAATTATAAATATCAGATTACACATATGGGATTTAATTGAAATTAATATTATTTCTAGCGAAATTACTGCTTGGCAAAGCTATCTAGCATTGATTTTTATACATTATTAAGTATGTATGCGATCTCGATCAAAGTTTTATTAGCATTTATAAATCAAGATGGCCTGGCTGGTAGAGTGTTGGAATTGTACTCCTTAGGTTACGGTTTCGAAGCTCACCGGCCAAAAGATTCTCCGAGTGTGTGGCGATTGGCACTCGTTAAATCTGTTCGTGGTCGCAAAGGACTCCATGTCGAGATATACCACTGGGGGTAGGTACTGGGTCAGGGCTCATCGTTCTCTGTTCCAGGTCTTAATTACGATCTGAGATGAATGACTTTGCATGAATGTAGTCCGCCCCCTAAAAAGGGTTGTGACGAGTGTGTAGCTAAGTCGTACTCTTGGCCCTAGATGGCGCTACTTGTAAAACAACGAGACACATTACTTAGGCTTAAATCATCTGCTGATCATATCAGCGGGGGCTTGTCCAAGGCAAGTGTCATTAGTCACAACAACTAGTATTTATTATGATGTGAGAATATGATTCAGTTTGGGTTAGGATGTTTTTGACAAATTTAGGAGCAGAAAATATTTTTACCTGCTTTTACCAGCAGTGCTTTATTATTATGCATGCTTAGTTGACATCAGAGGCCTTTTTTTTTAAAGGCTGAAGTACAACTTAGACATCATAGCTGTTATTTCATCTCAAAATTGGTCAAGTTCCAAAACTTTGATAGCCAGCTAGAAAAATTGAAAATGAAATTTAAAAAAATATATTATATATATATATTAGAAAGAGAGAAGGGTAGAATAACCTCGTCATTTTTTCAAACCAGTTTAAACTGGTTAAGAATTTAAATGAATTACAAATAATGACTTGGAAATTTTTTTAAAAAAAAATGAGATCTACCATTGCAAATTTCAAGTTATCCTATGAGAACATTGTTGTTTTTCATTTCTCCACAAAATCAAAGTCCAGAGTCGACAAATTCTTTTCTAAAATTCAGAGTATTGACATTTTCTTTCATCTCTGCTACTGTTTTTTTTTCCCGTCACACTGCGAATGACGTCAGAGTGGCTGAGGATTACAGCTGCTGTAACAAGAATAAATATTTGCATAAAATTCGAAGATCTGATAGAATAAGCCTTGACAGTAACATATGTTCCTCGAATATGACCAGCTGGAATATTTTGATATCCACTTTCGACTACATTTGAAAATAAAAGATACTAGACTTTGTTGCAGTAAGCAACAAAGTAAGTGTTTACAATATCGAATGTTACGAATTCTTAGATATAAGTTCATCATTTTCAAGGATTTGGACGTATTGAACAACTTTCAAACATAATAATGGTCAGGAAGAAGGCTTGAATGTCGTCTTTGTTCTTTCTCAGTATATAATCAAATATTCAAACTCGTTTAAAAGCATATATTTACCTTCATATCGGAATGGTACCTGGAAAACATATTCATATTGTTTAATATATTTCTTTATGACATGGTCCTGTGAATGAATACAGCTCAATGAATTATTTTAAGATAATTATTTTTTCTAAGGTTTTTTCATTATTGTAATATTTTTAGAGCAAAATTATATTGAAATTAATTTACTCAGACTCCTGATTCTCTGTCTAAGCGAAAAGGGTGTCGGATATTTTTTTTAAAGCTACTTACAGATTTCTAGGCATAGCTTCATAAGGCTGAATATATTGATCATGACTGTCTAAGCACAAAGGGTGTCCTATATAAAAATAGAAGAAAAAAAATATAAAATGAAATAAAATGAATGTTATAACAACATTTCTTGAACGGCCAAGCACCCCGTGCTCGTGCGAGTGAAATGATATTTTTATTCATTTTGATTGTTTCGTCGAATGAGTCACTTTAGTATTACAAACGACCCAAAAAACTTTGCCTCGCATTTGCTGCTTAAAAAAATGTCACATTTCCTATAATAACGTGATCAAAATGAAACTTTTCTAGGTTTTATTTGCTATAGTCTTTAACTTATATTTTTAATCAGAGCTTTTGTAAATACAATGGCAATATGCTATTAAAAGCTAATATTTTGAGATGCTTGAGCAGATAATAAAATTTCAATTTTTCGTCAGCGGATTTTTGTTGACAGCAAACCCCTCATCCCCAAAACAACTTCACGTGCGTACATGATAAAAAGCTACTTTCAGAATCCTAGGCACAGCTTAATTATACTAAATGCATTGTGCATCACTATCTAAGCAAAACGGGCATCTGATATCAATAAAAAAAAGATGCTACTTACAGATTCCTAGGCATAGGCTCATCATATTAAATGCATTGAACGTCTGTTGGCTGAAAAGTTTGGAATTTTACTCCATCTTCGATTCTTTCCTATACATTCATCCATGTTCCGAAATCGACAAATTCTTTTCTAAAACTATGTAAGTTCAGAATACCTTTTAGCCTCTATCTTTTCTTCATCTTGCTTCCATGTCCATAAGCTGTTCTGGGCTCACTATGTACTTTAAAAGAATACCTACAAAAAAAACCCCAATTATTTTATTAAAATTTTGACAAATAAAAGTCATTAAAAGACTCAAAAACATATATGCTCCGGAAAATCTCTTATATATAGTCTCAAATGAATTAAATTAAATTTTAACGAATGTTCTAATTTTTATCTTAATTTATTCTGCATTACCTTCATTCTAAAATGTTCTCTTATTTCCGGATCCAATTGTACCTTTGTTATTTAATTAATGTAGCACGCTCTCTTTAAAACTTCTGACATCAACAAGTCGACATAATTGGAATGAAGGGATAAAAATTTGTCGATCTAACACATTTTTTTAAGAAGATCCCTATATTTCCCTTACCTAAATCCACATGTGTAAAGTATATCTACGAGGGCTATCCAGAAAGTAGATTACGTTTTGGAATAAAAAAATAAAGTATGGGAAACAAATTTTATTATATACAGATGAAAGCCACACTCAAATACTACTTTTCTACATAGTCACCATTCAAATTAAGACATTTATCGTAGCGATGTACGAGCTTGGAAATTCCTTCGTCGAAAAATTCGGCCGCCTGCGCCTTCAACCACTTCGTTACCTCTTCTTGCAGCTGTGCGTCGTCATCAAAACTTCGCGAAATTTATGGAAAACTCAAAGAAAGTTCCGTTATTTTGAACTTTCGATTTTCACGGACTTTAGCATCGACTTTTTCGACAAGTTCGGCAGTCACTATGCTGGGTCTCCCACTTCGATCTTCGTCGTGAACATTGGTTAGGCCATTTTTAAATCTTATGACCCACTCCACCTTCAGTGATAATGTTGTCCCCATACACTTCACAAAGCTGCCGATAGATTTCCATCGGTTTACAGTTTTTTGCAGTCAGAAACCTTATTACTGCACGCACCTCGCAGCTCGCGGGATTTTCAATTAACGCAGACATTTCAATATCACAGTATCTGAACGGAGCACAGCAAGAACCTCTCACTAGCACGGCTAGATGCCGACTGAGCTGCGCAACGCTCTGACCCCAAGATGGCCGCGCTAACCCCGCCCCTAGCGGATACAGATGAAAACGTAATCTACTTTCTGGATGGGCCTCGTAAATTTAACAACATAAATACCTCTAGAGAAGTATTTTCGGTCTCTTATGTACTTATGCTCTTATATCGCTGGTGAAAAGACTCATTCTCATTTTGAGCAAAAATTATGCCTTCCGAGATGGAAGTTTGAAAATTACAAAAGTTTCTTTACCATTTGTCCTTCCCCCCCCCCGAGGGCACCTCGTAATGGGGATGAGATGCTTCCGGTATGGTGGTTGGATCTCGCCAACACGGTGGGTACACTAATAGGTGGGGTATAGGCTCCTCCCATTGATGACGGGGCGTACTTCCTTCAGGGAGGGCTGTGCCGTGGCCGGTGATGGCCATTAGGACTCAACCACAGTTCTCGCTAATTGTTGTTCCGGGGGTCCAGTCATTCAGGGTTTATGGTTAATCCTTGTGCCTTCGTGGCGGGTCGAAGAGTCTATTCTATGACTTATCCCTTGTCATCTGCTTAAAAAATCATATTTATACACACACATTAAATAGACGAAACATTTTTACGAATTGTTATATGTTATCTATTGTTATGAATATAATAGTAATTCTCACATAAGAAGATGCAGACTTTATTGTCTGTGAAAACGTATATTAAATATTAGCGACTCACGCTACAAAATTCATGGCGGATTAACTCTACTTGATTCGCTAATAACAACGAAGCCATAGATTGGCATAGCAGCGAGAGAAGAAACACTTTCTCAAGCTCAGCTAATCATGTAGCTTGTTCTCCGATCTCAACAGATTGCCGGCCTTTAAGGCGTGTCTTAAATAACTTCCCACTGAAGTGGGCGGAGCAATCACAGAAGGCGCTCACTCGTTCCAGGCAAACAAGTCCAGGAAAATAAAGTTTAGAAATTTCCCCAACGTTCTTCAAGAACAAATCTTTTTCTTAGCTTCTACAGCACATTTTAGCTTTAGTAAAAATCGTTATCGACTTCATTATGTCGCCAACGCACCTATATCGCCAAATTGGTGGCGAGACAGGAGATAGCATCATCCCTTTTCCGCCAAGGATATTTAGCGCCAAATATGGCAACTCGATGTTGTCGTTGGAGGATATCTTCCTACAGGAGGTAAGACGAAAGAGCGGGTTTAGTTGGCGATTTTGAAAAGTGCGTCAAGGGGATGATGTTCTCTACAGATCAACCTAATTGTTTAAGTATGGCGATCTTCTGTTGTAAATTCCCTCAGAACGGTTTTTCATCGCTGACGCACGATTCCATTACAAATAATTTTATAAAATTAAACTATTTGTGAATATTTACACAGCAATTTAGAAATATTTACAATATTTATTTCAAATTCATAACAATATACTGGTAACCAACACTTGTAAAAATGTGAACGTGAAAAAGAACGGCTTAAAAGTCACCAATGATTGACATGTAAAATTACTGAATAAATAATGGATGACCAGTTTTTAATCATCAAGTAGTCATTGTTATTTATTCCTTTCAGATTATGACCATTGATCCTGGGACGAACAGTTATAAAGCTCATACTCTTGGAAAGATTCGCCAACTCTTTCAGCACTACCCTATACAGTAAAAGAAATAAGAACGAAAAGTCGGCCATAGCAAAAAGGATAATAAAACTGAAATGTAATTCAAATTTTCTAATGAAGAAAGAATAAAAAAATTTATCTCGATGTGTTTTGTTTATTTTTGCCTTTTTAAATACTGGTAACCAACACACAAGTAAGCCGGTGGTAGTGGTCTCCTCAAAACTTTTCTGGTGAGTCTAATAAACTTATCATTCTTTACAAAGCACAGTTATACAATAGCTGTTATGAAGCCACTAGCTTTATAAACCAGATAACATCTACGATACTGAAGTATACTTTTGGCATTGTGGTCATGTTACTCGACTACTAACCCTAGCTTCGCAGGTTCGTACCGCGACCTTCACTTACGACAAAGTTATAACACTGGCGCATAGTTATATTAACTTTTTACTTGAATTCCGCATTTTGAGTGAATTTATCTTGTCATCCGTGATGACCTCTTTTGGCAATCAAATTCCAGCATGCTTTAATAGAATACAATCAAATACTATGTTTGACAGATTTTTCTCATCCAATAAACAAAGAAAATGTTGATACTAAGCCTCATATGTAATCACCAAATCCAATATCAAATTTAATATATTTCTTTCATTGCGTTTTTGAATGTTAGCGTTTACACAGTTCTGAAAATGAAGATCAATAAACAATCAAATCCTAGTTGGATTTGGCTGAAATTTTGATAGATCGGCTGAATCTTGGCGAGTTATTTGGCGGTGAATCCTTGGCATGTAGTTTGGGCCTAGCGGATTGCGCTAAGCCCGAAATCCCAATCATATGGTTAGTAGCCCAGTAACATGACCATCAAAGCATAAGTAAACAAATTTTGGAGCTCGACCGATTTTAAGATAAAAAATAACTAGTAATATTGACGAAAAATTCACTCTTACTGGAAGTTATTGTATATGTGGTAAAATCTAATGAACGTAATGCAGATTGATATTAAAATCGTATTCTAATATTAACAGCATTTTGAGAAATACAGTTAGTAAGACTGCGCTTATAATATCCTTAAAGAATAAATATAAGTCACGTTTTACAAAATTGCGATAGTTAAAACTGAAAGAGAATTTTAAAAGAAAGGAAAAGTGATAACTTCTGAGCTCGGGATTAATTATTTAAAAGTAAGAAATCGTAAACTAATTGGAAGATGACGTCATATCATAGAAACGACAAATAAAATACAAGTGATGATAAATTTAATTAGGTATCTTAAACAATACTGGCAAAACAAACCTCAAATGCCATGGATCAGGTGATTCGCTATTTACCAGTGAAAAAAAAATGAATATTTTTTGCCAGAAAATCTCGGAGACACCAAAACCTCCAAACCAAAACAACATTATGTTTTCACATGATAAAAAAGAAATTCAAATACATAAAAAAATGTGGGAAATACTGGACCTAAGATTTACTGTCACATCAAGTATTCTTTTATTGCCCTAGAAAACTCACTACGATTCTGTAGTCAATAATACATCGATCACCATTTATTGGTGGCATTTTACAACCACCCAAATCAATCGCTGTTTGTAGTCCATCCGAATAGTATTTTCCCAGAAGAAAAAGATGTTACGCGGACACTATTCGAATGCAAGAAAATTTTAACACCTCGGAATCGATTTATCGGAAGAACACCCCCACACAAAAAAAGACAAATCTTAACTTTTTTACTGTGTATCCCTTGGAGACTTTCCGCCTATTCTTCAGGGTCTATTTGGAAGAAATGGCCTTGACTTTCTCAACCTTCCTTCTAAACACTCTCATGGGGGGAGGGGGACGAAAGTCTGTAGTAAAGGGAATTGAGGGAAGTGGGGAGGAGAAGAGAACCAGAAGCGTAAACGATTCTTTTCTGGAACTCGTAAATACAGGCAATTCCAGGACTATACCCAGAAAAACACCGGAATAAAGACCGACCGAGGTGAAGAAAAAAAGGACGAGGAAACACGAACCTAAACGTTGATCACGTGTCGTAAAAAGGGGGCAAACACCATTCCTCACTTCCGACCATAATCCCAAGCAGGTATCTTCTTTTTCTCTTCGTTCTTCGGGGTTTTTTCTTCTTTTTTTTGTTGTTGTTGGCCTTTTCCCGTGTTGTTTCTTCGTATTTACCATTTCCGAAGCAACACATGGGGGTATAGTGTCTGTTGCCCGGCCACTTGGAATGGACAGTGTCTACGACATGAAATAGCCATCGTCTTCCCTGCCGTTTATTCTGCGGTAGTCTCAAGATGTTTACTTGATCTTTCGGCGCCATATTTGGTCACGAGGATAAAAAATCTTGTCTTGCAGTGATTCAGAATATTCTTTAGTTATTAAACAAAACTTTCTCTTTGAAACTAAATCCGAAATTTTTATGTGAATGTAAATCATGGGAGTTGACTTTTATATTTATGTGATACTAGCCGCCTTTGTCGACCAGTCGGTTCACCAGTATTAATGCTCGCTAAAATTTTCTTAAATTTTATGTACCTGTGTCTCATAACAGGTTTCCACCAAAATATTTTTAAACCAAACAGATTTTGATAATCATATAATTCATTTATAGTATTATTTTCTTCAGTTGTTCTGTTCTTTGTACTACTCATCTTTCTCTTTCTATCCGAGCAATGATTGTCCCGGAATTGATATTTTACTTAAATGGTGGAGGGAAATGTCTAAAATTCTATGTTTTTATAGAATAATGAGATTCAAATTTTCATAAATGTAAAACCACTAAACAAATAAAGACACAATTGGTTTCAAAAGATGCGAAAGTTTCAAAACAGCTTAAAAAATGCCGCACACAGAGGAAATAATGGTGACACACACACACACTTCTTTTCTTTTCTTTTTTTTTTCTTCACTGCCCAGACTTTATTTTGAGCAGGCATAGATTAAATATCCATACCGACTAATAATAAAAGCAACTATTTTCTTTCTTTTTTAAACATCCCGTTATCTATAAATGAAAACCAACTTCGCGCATTTCTTTCTAAACAAATTATAATCTATTTCTTCCTGCTATCTTACTCAGTTGGTGTGGGGGAAGGAAATGAAGATTTTTGGCAGGAAAGTAAGAAAAGTGTCATTTTAACTGTTTTCCTCGCAGTTTTTTCATTTTTTCTCTCCATAAGAACCATCCTCGTGACTTCACGAAAATATTTTTTAAAAATTTAGCCGAATTGGTGGAGCCGTTCTATAGTTTTGCGCTTAGCAACGCATTACGAGATCCATTTTTATTAATATAGATTAGTCACGATACTTTGTTTATATTTGGTTTGTAGGGCATTAAATTCTAACCCGTCGACCGAAGAGTTTCCGTGTACATGGTGGCAAATTCATCCAAATCAAGACAATATAACTGAAAGTAATTGATCAGAACTGAACGTTCTTTGTTTCATGTCTAAATTACAATCTGTAGATATGTAAATGAATGAAGTCCGCTTCGTGAAAAGGGCTGTGATGCCTGAGTAGCTAAGACGAATTCTGGGCTGTGTTTTGTTGTTTCTAATGGCACTTGCCATGAACAAGTTCGTTGATGCATCAGCCATTTTAAGTCGAAATAAGCGTCTCTTAATTTGAAGCAGCACCAACTAGGGCCAAGAGTACGACATAGCTACTTTTCACAGATCGCTTTCACAACCCCTTTTTATAGGGGTGGGGGGCAAAATCACAAACCTTACAGATAGAATACAGAAGAAGAACCATGCCCGAATCGGAACGCCCAGATACGGGGAGGACTAGAAACCCCAATGTGAGGACGATGGCATTATTTCCCCTAGATGGTGTTATTGAAGCAAGAGACGCTAAAACTGAGCTTAAAATTACTGACATCGTCTGTGGGTTTGTTTATGACAGTTAGTTACTATAAGCAACAACAATAACAACTTTGTTTATTCAAAATATATATATACATATAAGGCGCTAATATATATTACTTAGAAATAACTCTTATTATATATTGCCAAATGGTAATAATCAAATATAAAAAAATACCGTACATTAATTTTTTCAAGAAATGTGACATTATATAAGTTTCTAAAAATTAACATTAATTAATTTAAGGAAATGCGTTAAATATATTTTTATGATTTGGTTAGACCATAACTGATTCGTAATTCATTGTTCTCATTTACGAATTTTTATTACAATTATGTTACTTCTATCATCAATTAAGTAAAATGGAAAGAACGTAGAGGTCTTGGATTCAGATTATCCCTTTTATGTGGTGTAACTGAGACATAAATTTTCCTAAAAAAAGTAAAAACTATTTTGGCTGCTTAATTCAGATATTATTAATACTAACTAGTCATTATTAATATTAACCAAAAGAGAAGGCTAAAGCAAATAATTTATGAGCATTTATCACATTAACCGGTTATTGTTTTAAATAACAAACCAATAAAAATTTACCAAAGTCAATTTTTTGTGGTTTTATTTAAGTTTTGTTAACAGGAAGACAATATCAATTGATTATTTATTTTACAAGTTCCGCTTCTTCCGTTGCCAACTTTTGGTGTTTGATATCATCGCATTTCACAAATTAAGATAATTGTTTTAACAATTTTACTACGAAACAATGAATGACGATTTAAACCTATAAATGCACAGCAGGATATTTTCGGGGGGAGCCAATCCACTCCGAAATCTTTAAGGGATTTCCGCATTTTGGTACCCATAACCTTTAAAATCCATGGATCGTGATTTTTTTTCCCATCTGAAAAAAAATTACACGGAGCATTGATTGATGCCGCCCCCCCCAAAAAAATTTTAATGACTCTATCCGTCATTAAATCCGTCCGCTGTTTTTAAAAGCTTCAAAATATTTTTTTATATAATCAACAGATAGATAAGGGGATGTTTAATGACTTACCCTTACTCCCCCAAAAGAATAAATAATGAATTTAGTTAAGTTATAAATACGTCCCTTTGTAAAGCAACACAAGGACTATTTTGAGACGGATTTCTTAATTTTGAACCATGATCAGATGACGAGGACGACACCTTTTCGGAAACAAACCACACTAGCGGGAGAACGTGTGGCCATGACATATTTAACGTGCAACTGTCCTTACACGAGGGTTGTTCGGGGGAATCGGGTCTCGAACCTTACTGCACGTGACCCGAGGCCGTACCACCAGGTACCCAGGCCCAATTTATAAAGAAATAAAGAAAAAAAGTTTGAATAAATATACAAGAAAAATTTTATTGCAAGTTCAAAAAACATATGCAATGAGGAACACCCATGCCACAATCCAACATAAACCGTTTAATCACATTAACCAAACTACATTCGAAATTATTGAAAATATTCTTTTAACCCTTTATCAACTAACGGTACTTATAAGTACCATTTAAATCTGGATTATATTTTTGTAATGTGAATATTTTTGCCGATGGTATTCTAAAATATACGGAGAATGTAACTCAAATAGTACGAGTTTAATATAAGCTAAAAGTAGGAATGAAAAATATTTAATTAATAATTAAATTAAAATATTTCTATTAATTAAAATTTTTCTCTTGGGTTCCATAATTCCCTTTTAACTTCCGAAGATATACTTCATATTGGTAAAAATATTTATAATAATAATTACTTACTAGAACAACGAAACTATATAACTAGTATTGATAAATTCTAATCAAACAATTATCTTACATGATTACATGAAATGAAATAAATAGGAAACTTTATATATATTTTTTTAACAATGAATGCGAGACAAAGTTTTTTGGATCGTTTGCAAAAAACAAGTGACTCATTCAATGAAACCATTAAAATGAATAAAAATATAATTTAACTCGCACGAGCACGTGGTGCTTGGCCGTTCAAGAAATTTATATTCTGACATGATACAATGAAATATGCAAAGCAGAATTCATCTTAGAATTTAATCTTAGTTTGCTAATTGCAGCCAAGACATTTTATGATGATGAAAATACTGATTATAAGGATTTTAGTTCAGCTTATGTGTATTAAAATCTCGTTTTAAACCAAAACTGGGGCTATTTAGGGAGAGACCTTGTAATTCCAATATATTTTACTTGAAAAATCTCTTTCTACTAAAGAATATTCCCTTTTCCTCAATTTGAAAATGACGGCATGGTCAGTAATGGCAGGTTGCCTTCTGAGTTTGGCATATCTTTTATTTATTTACTCCATCATCGTTTGATGGTAGGCGATGTCTCTTTCACAGGATCACCGGACGAATTTTTTCTCCTTTCTTTTTCTTTCTTCTTTTCCTCTGCACTTTTCCTGTCTCTTTTCGGGGCTTATATAATCATAGCTTGTTGACCTGCAAGCACTGTCGGGGGCAGGCACTAAAGAAATCTGATGACCCATCTAAAAAGGCATCCTCATATTAAGAGCAAATAAGAAGAGTTATAACAGCAAATAAAAATGAAGCTTTGAGAGAAGTGTGTTAATAACAAGTCTGAGGCTAATGGTTAAAAGAAAAGTTTCATAAATTTGTAAAATAATTGCTGTATTACTTTGGGTTGGGTTTGTGTCAAGTTAAAAATAGAAATGAACGAAAAGCAAGTTCAATATCTAGATTTTAGCAAAAAAATTATGGTTAGGAATAGGTATAAAATAAGAAAAAAATGGAATCTACGATCGCCATTTTCAAGTTATCATGTGAGAACATTATTATTTTTAACTCATTATATGTCTTAATAAATTTACGTCATTAACCGATTTCAAATAAACACAAGACTTCGCTATCGATTTCTATCCCTCTATAATATATGTAGGATATCCCACATAACTATTTTAATTAACCAACATCTGCCTTCATCTTGTTTTGTCAACACCCGATGATATGTGAAATCCAAAGCAAGAATTGTAATGGTTAGATCATTTCCCAGAGGATCATTATTTTTAATTAGTTTGGCATTCCAGAACAACGCCACCTGTCGGTCTTTCGAAAGTCTGTCCCAATTAACTTTGAACCAGAGGTCCACTAACTTTTGTCGAGAGAGGACGTCTCTCTTCACGCGTCAGCGGTTCCCGCAAAGCTCAGCGGATGCGCGGTAATATATATTTTCAGTCATAATGTTTCCCTATCTCTAACGTCCTCCTAGAGGAAATAATCTAACTTTCTGATTATTAAATATCTCCATGTTTTAATTCTTTTTAATGTTTACCTGTAAATACTCCCCCTGTAAATATTCCCCTTTAACTCTAAATAAATTCTTTTATTTTTCTAAAGAAGTCTCTTCATCCTTCGTTTGTATTATTTTAATTTTGGTTTAGAAGCTAACCCGTAAATATTAAAAAACCCCTAGACATCACGCCACTAAAACCCTGCTACCTGAAGAGTCTAATTTTTTTTTTCGGAGATTTATTCAGACTCCCACATATATGTAATATTTTTTTAAATATTCATTTTCAGTTTTTCTATCTGACAAACAAAGTTTTGGAGTTCGGCCGATTTTGAGATGAAATAGCAGCTACGATGTCATAGTTCAATGTCAACTTTTTAAAAACGCATCTTCTATCAAAGAAACACACGTAATAATAAAGCAATACTGGTAAAAGCATATCAAAATTTTAAAAACGCATCTTCTCTCAAAGAAGATTGCATAATAATACTGCAATACTGGAAAAAGTAGGTAAAAATGTTTTTTATCCATAAATTTCGGAGACGTCAAAAGCTCTTAACCAAAACAATATCATGCTCTCCCCTGCTAATAATAAAAATTTTATTTGCAAATTATGTTACAAAACAATTTTATCTATCTTGTATTTTATTTTTTTAAATATTTAAATATTAGCATGTCCAAGGGAAGCGTTTGCGGGGAGACCGAAACACGTTTCAAGGGTCTTCTACATTTTGATGATGATGATGATGATTTCGTGTCCGCTTTTTACCGTGGAAAGAGGGGTGCAGTAGCTTCTGAGGGTATGAACCCCTGAGCACCCGAGGGCAGAAGTCTGACTTCTAGCTCATTTCTACATTTTAAAACTATTAAACGTTTTTTTAAAAAAATTGTAAATGATTACTTGCTTCAATTTTTATTTATTCTAATCTGTATAGATAAATCTATACTAATATATGATGGTATACAAAATATATATACTAATAATATACACTAATATAATTAGTATACAAGGGTATAAACTAATTTCTACAGGGAAATGGTACTACATGCTGTGAAAAACAGAGGACTGGTAGGGAGAAATTTTCGTGAACAGGGGGAGATGGTGAAAGGGTTAATACATAATCGTCGTCTTTGGGAATCAGCTGATCGGCCAATAGTCGTTTTTTTAAATTTTTATAGACAACTTGCGTTATTTAAAAAACCCAGTACCATTCTATTCATTGCGCTAAATAAGGGTTTTTTTAAAAAATTTGTCACCTCACCTAAAATTTGGGCTTCAATTAAAAATTGAAATTCAACTACTTCCGATAACTAACAAAATAAAATTAAACTTTATTTACTTAGATAAAAAAATTCATAAATTTATTTAAAACATTTAAAAATCTATGTAAAATGGGAAAATAATCTGTTCTATTCAAACATTGTTAAAGAATGAAGAAAAAAAAAGGGATAGAACAAAATATTTCTGACAAAATATTGGAAACAACAATAAAAACAATCTAATTTTAACTTATATGATGCAATGTATTGTTGTAATATAAATTTTTAAATGTTTTATAAATGCATTATAAATGCTTATGGCAATACAACTGTATCTATATATTTTTTCACAAAAAAATTTGAATTTTAAAGTGATGTAAAAATAATTTCATACCGCAAAATAAGAAAGGTTTGGCAAAATAGTGCAAGATTTAGTTTTAATTAATTAGCATTCTATTTAAAAGCTTTTAAGCAATCACTCGCTTTCCATCTTCCAAATATATTTGAGTCAAATTTCAAAGTTCTAGATCTAACATGGTGTCCTATATAATAGAAACCATCTTATTCTATATACAAGGTATAGGATATCCTATATAGCAAAAACATCCTATTCTAAATACAAGGTATAGGATATCCTATATAACACAAACATTTTATCCAATATAGCGGGTACAGAGTCCCTATATAGCACAAACATCTTATTCTATATACAGGGTATCTTACACAGCACAAATATCTTATCCTATATACAGGGTGTAGGGTATTCTGCATAGCACAAACATCTTATCCTTTGTACAAAATGTAAGGTATCCTATATAGCACAAACATCCTATTCTAAATACAAGGTATAGGATATTCTATATAACACAAACATTTTATCCTTCATACAGGGTATAGGGTATCCCACATATCAAACCACTTATCCTATGTACATTGTACAGGGAATCCTATATAGCATTCTTACCTTTATTACTAGCAGAAATTATACACTTATTTTCTTAATGAAAATTTAAAAAAACTTTTCAACCATATGAAAACAATCTTATATAAAATTTACTAGGCAGATAAATAGCAGAGAACAATACCTCTATTGGAATAAAAAATTCAAAAACATTTTCCTTATTTTCAGAGTTTTTCGGCGAGTCATTTTATAGTATTCACGATTCCAATAATTTAGAGAAATTTTATATTAATATGATACTTAATTTCATTTATATGTAGAATATTGTTAGTGAATAAATTAAAGTAAGTATATATTTCTTATCGAATTCAGATGAATTAAATTTTTACACTATATGTACGAAAATAGCAAAGCACTGTTATAATATAAAAATGGAAATAGAATTTTGGAAACCTAGTCAGGATATCAAACTTGCATTTTTTGTAATTAAATCTCGTATTAATTTTAATTTTTAAAAAATGCTTGAACTTGATTGGATTATAAAAAGTATTCTATTAACGATTTAAAATTTGAACGACAGACAGACAGACAGACAGACAGACAGACAGACAGACAGACAGACAGACAGACAGACAGACAGACAGACAGACAGACAGACAGACAGACAGACAGACAGACAGAC
>JAOUZG010031332.1:3356785-3375649 GCA_026289955.1 Argiope argentata
AATGAGGAATGAATTCTCTCTTTGGAGTACTGATTGAAAAGAGAGCTTTCTTGAAGTTTGCACGGATTCTTACTTGTTAAAAGGGAGGTAAACAGATATTATTAATTGATGCTAAATGGGTGTCCACAAACTTGGAAATAAAAATTAAGGTCTTGCAAAACGTAGTATTTCAGACGACAAAATCAGGACACCATTTTTAAAAAACTTACGTTGTAGGGAATAATGTCAAGTTTCAATGATCAAATGAGGAATGAAATATCTCTTTGTAATGGTGATTGAAAAGTAAGCTCTCTTACAATTTGAGAGAATTCTTCTCTTTCTCAAAAGATTAACCCCTTAACCGGTTTATTTTCCTTACTATCTAATAAGATGACACCTTCTATTTTGGGAATATTTTCTTATTTTGATTCAAATGGAAATCCATGGAATAAATGGCTTATCGAAGTCATTTTATTATTGAATTATAATTGTTATGAATGATTTATTTTTTGTATGCAACTATCAAAATTCGATAAATCTATGCACGTACGGCGTACGGGCAAACCGGTTAAGGGGTTAACAGAATTATTAATTGATGCTAAATGGATGCCACTAAATTTTTGATAAGAAAAATTAAATTCCTGAAAAACATCATATTTAGAACTATAAATCTATTATAAGAGATAATAATAACTCTATAATTCTATATCCCTTTGAATTTTAGTGAAACAATATGCTATATTTTTGATTATAAAGCAAAAAATTCTTTTTAAAAAAGTTTTGAATAGTTCCGAAATTTAATGAAAAAGGACTGAAGTTATTAAATTGGTATCAAAATATCAAATATATTCGATATTTTGAAATGGAGTCAAAATATTGTTCTTGAAAAATTATTTTCAGAATTTATTGTTGTAAAACACCAAAAATAATCTTAACTTATAATTAGTTAAAATACTATTTAAAATTTCAAAGAACAGGCTCTCTTATGTGTCCATTCGAAAGTTCTACATCATACATTTACCAAATATGATAGTCGGAAGCGAAAAATTCAATCTTTAGAACGTCAGCGCACACACAAAAAAGACGGTACTTTTCCGTTAGACAGGCGTCAGCGATAAATCGCCAAAGAAATTTGACGGAATTCTACATTAGTTGGAGATTTTTCTCTTGAAAATTGCTGTGAGAAATTTGGCGGAATTCTACATTACATTATTTGGCAAATCTTTTCTGGCCCTCGGCTAACGGGAAAGTACCCGATAGACAAATACACACAATATTTTTTAATATTATTATTATTAGTAGAAATAATCTTTCATTTCAAAATATCTTCATTCACGGTTTTGTGAAACGTTTGCAATACTAAAGTGACTCCTTCAATGAAACAATTAAAATGAATAAAAATATATTTTAACTTGCACGAGCACGTGGTGCTCCAATGAGGATTCAACAGGATGAGGTTTCTGGCATCAAAAAATTGCGTGGGCAAGGAATTGAAATTTTAAGTTTCAACTTTTTCAAAAGTAGGCCTTAGAAGACTCAAAAATATTGATAAATGGCTGAAAATCCGAAATAAAGACTTTTTTAATCTCCAATTTGCCACTTTTTGTTGAGATGATTTTTTTCAGATTTTTTAACTTTATGAAAGCTTTTTTCAAACTTGAATAAAAATCTTTTTAAAAAAATGGATTAAATGGTTTGATTAATCCATACGTGTACAAAATCTGCCACTTTTTGTTAAGATCTTTTCTTCAAACATTAATAAAAATCTTTTTTAAAGTATATTAGATTGTTTAATTAAGTAAAACGTTTTCAATGATTGGTCGTTTAAAAAAATGTAGATTCATCAGGAAATTCTTAAATGAGGAATGAATCTTTTTTCAAAAGTAGGCCTTAGAAGACTCAAAAATATTGGTAAAGGGCTGCAATTTTGACATAAAGTCTTTTTTTAATCTCCAGTTTGCCACTTATTGTTGAGATGATTTTTTCAATTTTTTTTAACTTTATGAAAGCCTTTTTCAAACTTGAATTAAAAAAATTTAAAAAAAAAAATAGATTAAATTGTTTGATTAATCCATCCATTTGCAAAATCTACCATTTTTGTTGAGATCTTTTCTTCAAACATTGATAAAATTCTTTTTTAAAGTAGATTAGATTGTTTAATTAAGCAAAACGTTTTCAATGATTGGCCGCTCAAGAAGTTATGTTCTGGCATGATACATTGAAATATACATAATTTCAATTTTTAGTATTTTTTATTTTAAAATTATCGCTAATTGGTTTGATATTAGGTAGCTACATTACTACCTTGATAGCACTGTTATTATTTCTTTATTGATCTCTTACCTACTCTTATATCGGTAAACATGAAATATATTATATATTCTCAAATTATAAGAAAAAAATATTGTATTTGCATAATATATATACATAATATAACAATCTATTGTTAGAAGAAGAATGACTTAAACTCTTTATTCTTAGATTATTTTTGCCATTTAAAGAAAAGTTTAGATCCCGTTCTGTTTTCATGCTTAATGTTGGAGAGGTATGAAATCAATACGACGGACCTCTTAAAGAATTATTTATTTAGTTGTCCGCTTAAATGGGACCTTTACAATTTATCCGCTATGGGACATAGTTATTATAGATTTTGCTCCGCTTAATCGGGAGATTACTCCGCTTCATGGGAGATTTATGTTTTCAGTCTCAAAGCTTGTAGCTTACTCAATCGTTTTACATTTTCCAGTAGGTGGCGCTGTTCATGTGGGCGGGGCACATGACGTTGATCTTAACATACTCCCGCCTTGAAATTATACAATTTCAATTACAGATACAATTATACGATTACAAATTAAACAAATTGCCATATAAACATTCGATACAAAACAATATGCACATTATACATTACAAAAAAGAAATAAAAGATATACATATATGAAATTCAAATGTACTGTATATCCTTTGGAGATACATTAAGATCAATTATATAAAGCAATTTAATATCATGTGTAATTTACAAATGTTCAATTATTTATGGGAAGCAAGCATATTTGGCTTATGCCTCTTTTAACAATGCCATTTGCAACCTTGACGGTTACTACTCTAACTAAACCATCTGAACCCTTAACTATTTCTTGGATTCTACCTAATTTCCATCTATATGGAGGCAAATCAGTGTCCTTAAGTATTACCATATCATTAGGTTTCACATTATCCTTTGTAAATTGCCACTTGTTTCTAAGATGAAGATTATTTAAATAATCCCGCTTCCAACCTTTCCAAATTTGTTGCAATAATTTAGTTACCCTTTTCCATCTAGACAAATAATTATCTGCCCTTTCAATTAATGATGGTTCAGCAATTGACGTTAAAGGACGACCAATTAAAAAATGGCCTGGCGTTAAGGCTGAATAATCATGAGGGTCAGAAGACATTGGAACAATGGGTCTGCTATTCAAGATTCCTTCAATTTCAGCTGTCAAAGTTAAAAATTCTTCAAAAGTTAATTTAACAGCACCTGCCGCTCTTTTTAGATGATGTTTGAAGGATTTGACTCCTGATTCCCACAAACCTCCAAAATTTGGAGATCTTGGAGGAATAAATTTCCAATTAATACTTTCTGAAATTAGATAGTTAGCTAAATTATTATCAGGGTTACTTACTAATTTTAGCAGTCTCTTCAACTCTGAATTTGCTCCTACAAAGTTCCCAGCATTGTCTGAGAAAATACAAGAACATTTGCCTCGTCGTGCAAAGAAGCGTTTTAAAGTTGCAATTAAAGCTTCAGATGTTAGATCGGTGACTAATTCTAGATGAATTGCTTTAGTAGCAAAACAAATAAAGACTGCTACATAAATCTTTTGAAAGATACCCTTGCGTTGACCTTTATATTTAATTAAAAAAGGGCCACAGAAATCTATCCCACAATTTGAGAATGGTGGACTAGGATTAACTCTCTCAGCTGGCAGGTTTCCTAACAATTGGTTACAGCTGATTGGTTTGTTTTTGAAACAAACAACACATTCATTAACTATTTTTCTGGCTAAATTCCTCCCGCCAATTGGCCAAAATTCCTGCCTGACAAGGTGCAGTAAAGTTTGGGGACCTACATGCAAATGTTTTAAATGAAATGAGCACATTATTAGTTTTGTAAGCCTGTGATTGGAAGGCAGAAGCTTAGGATGTCTTTCGTCTACAGTTAGCTTACTCTTTTGTAAACGGCCACCCACACGAAGAACATTATTTTCATCTAGAAATGGGGCCAAGTTTTTAATTTTACTCTGATTTAGATTAACATTCTTAGATAAAACTTTAACTTCATCTGCAAATTCAGACAATTGTACCTTTCTTACCAAGAAATTAGAAGCTTCCTTGATCTCCTGTATTTCCAACTTACCTTTCCTTCTTTCAGTAGGAGACTTCATATTAAACACAAATCTAAAAATATAACTAACAATACGACAAATTTTAGCATAATTATTACTCAAATTCAAAATATTAGTAACAAATTCATCAGAAATTTTACATGATAATACTGGCTCACTGGAAGTTTTAACTTCCTTAAGATATTCTTCATCATTTTTAGAGTCATTAATTTCTACAGGTAAACACATATTTGATTTTATGAAAGATGGTCCATTAAACCATAATGAATTGTTCACTAGGTTTTTAGCTGACACACCTCTGGAAATAAGATCTGCAGGATTGTCTGCTGATTTTACATGTCTCCAATCGTAATTTGGGCACAACAAATTGATTTCCCTTACTCTGTTTGCAACAAAAGTTTTTAACCTTTCTGGTGGAGTTTTTATCCAGGATATCGCAATTGTTGAATCAGTCCACATGTAGATGTGATTAATTGGCACTTGAATAGTTGATATCACCTTGGATACAAGACGAGCCAACAGCAATGTTGCAGACAATTCTAAACGGGGTATAGTCATCGCTTTGATGGGACACACACGTGACTTGCTACACAAAATGCTGGATTGCACTTCACCTAATTCATTTTTGGAGCACAAATACAAAACTGCGCCAAATGCCTTGCTAGAAGCATCTGCAAATGCATGTAACTCGATGGAACTTGAATTGTTGATGAGTGAATTTCTTGAAACTTCTAGCTCGTTCACTGCCGGTAAGTCCTTTAAAAAATAAATCCAGTCATGCAAGTCATTTGGTGGAATTGGATCATTCCAACTCAGCCTTTGAAGCCAAAGTCTCTGCATGAATAATTTCGCAATTGTAATCACAGGAGCAATAAGACCCAACGGGTCAAACAATCTGGCAATAGTTGAAAGAACTTCTCGCTTTGTGAAATTATTCTTTAAATTGCAAGCCACTCTAAACGTGAAAACGTCGGATGTTGGGCGCCACAGCATTCCAAGAGTCTTTACTGTGTCAGACTCTGATGGAAATGAATATTCTAAATTTTTTTGATCATTCAAAAGTTCGGAATCGTTTGAAACCCACTTATGGAGTTCCATGCATCCCTTCTTTAACAGCTCAATTAATTGATACTGTAAATCTTTAGCTGCTTGCAAGTTATTACTACCAGTCAAAATATCATCTACATAAGTATTCGTTATAAGTTTAGCGGCTGCTTCAGGGTAGTTATTTTGTTCTTCTTCAGCGAGCGCCTTTAAAGCTCTAGTCGCTAAAAATGGTGCGCAGGTTGTACCATAGGTAACAGTGCATAACCTGTAAGTTTCCACAGGAGCAGATTGATTAGGCTTCCAGAGGATCCTTTGCAAGTTTCTATCGGATTCATCTATCAAAATTTGCCGATACATTTTTTTTATGTCAGCACAAAATGCATACTTGTAGGTTCTGAAATTTAAAATTATAGAGCAAAGCTCTTGTTGCACTGTTCCCCCATTTAATAAAATAGAGTTAAGAGAAACTCCATTATTTGAAGTCGCAGAAGCATCAAAAACAACACGTAAAGGTGTAGATGAACTTTCGGGACGAAAAACTGCATGGTGAGGAATGTAAAAGTTTTTACTTTCGGAATCAACAGAATCAACAATTTTCTCCATATGATTAAGTATGAAATATTCGTCGATGAATGCCTTGTATTGTTCTGCCATGATTTCATTTTTATTTAACTTTTTCCAAAGCAAATTCAATCGCCTCTCTGCCATTTCCCTTGAATCCCCTAATGTTGAGCGTTTGTCTTCGATTATTGGCAGTTTGACAATAAATCTTCCAGAATCATCTCTCTTGTAAGTTGAGAGAAAATGTTCTTCACAATACTGCCTTTCAAATGTCTTTGAATTATCTGTGTTATCACCCGGAAATGATTCGATTTCAAAGAATTCTTTAACTGAGTTTTCTAAAATTTCCCCTTCAGAAATTAATCCAGAAAAGAAATGAGACTCAGTCCCTTTAAGTGTTCCTGTGACAAGATATCCGAACACACTATTTTGAAGAAGCAATGAATTATCATAAGATCTAAATTTTTCAGATTTCAATATTTCGAAGAATAATTCAGCCCCTAATAAAACATGAATTTGACTGGGAATATGGAACGTACTGTCTGCAAGTTTTATTTCAGTTGGAAAGTTTATGTTATTAATGTTTATTTTCCTTGCAGGTGTTAAATCAGTAATTTTAGGAAGAATCAAAAAAGAAACATCCCTTGAAAAATCATTGCTTTCGTTAGAAATAGTAGCTATCAATCTATTTTTAACTAAGAATTCATCACCGGAAATGCCAGAGATCTTACAATTTATTTTTTGCTTTTCTAGCATTAAAGAATCGGCAACATCCTGTCTTAATATATTT
Source organism: Argiope argentata (assembly GCA_026289955.1). Classification (NCBI taxonomy): domain Eukaryota; kingdom Metazoa; phylum Arthropoda; class Arachnida; order Araneae; family Araneidae; genus Argiope; species Argiope argentata. The sequence continues at coordinate 3,363,548 of JAOUZG010031332.1, forward strand.
ACACTACTTCCGCTATCTAAGAGAGCTTTTAATTTTATTTTTTGCCCAACATTATTTTCAATAAGAATATTTGCTGTGCACAAAAGAGTATGATTTATTTCTGACGGTTGAATGTTCAAGGTCGATCCACCCGAAGAGTGAAAAACCTCAGCGTTCGGATTTAGATTTGCATTTGATTGCGCAACACTATTTGAGCTAGGCAAAACATTACTTTCGTTTTGCTGATCTAAATGAATTAATGAGTTATGGCCTTGTTTTTTACATACTCTGCAGATATATTTAGACTTGCATGGCGCGTTATGGCACTTTAAACAGTTTTTACATAAATGATGATTTTCTACTACTTTAATACGTTCAGCAACATTCAATTTTAAGAATTCATAACATTTTTGTAACGGATGTTCAGTATTACAGAGTACACATTTCTTCATAAATTGATTGCCTTTATTAGAACTGACAAATAAATTTTTCGCTTTATTTCCTGTTCCTTGAAATTCCCTTTTGAATCTGTTATTCGACGGATTTTTTCCTAACTGATCTAAAACTAATGCTCTTGATTCTAAAAACTTTAAGAGCTCCTTTAGAGAAGGAATTTCTTTCGATTGCAACGATAACTCATACGACTTTCTTGTCTCGTTATCTAGCTTCTCTAATATAATATTTGCCAGAATAGCGTTAGTTAGATCATTACACTCTAATTTCAAACTTTTCAATGCTCTTAAACTTTTATTAACGGAGTCTGTTATAGATTTTAAACCTTTGGATGATTCAAAACTCAGTTTCTGAATTTTTAACATATTGTCAATATGAATATCTACAACAGCTCTCCTATTCTCAAAACGATCTTCGAGAGCACAAAATAAAGAATCGAAAGTGTCATCACTTGTTTCAATTGATTTTGCTTCACCACGGAGGGCAGATTTTAAATAAAATAACTTTTGATCCTTTGAAAGATCCTTGTTTTCATTAATGAGACTTAAGAACTGATTTTTAAAATTCGAAAATTCTTCTATTTTTCCATAAAAGGTAGGTAAGGGAATTTCAGGCAACTTAGATTTATGTTCTATATGCTCAATATACGATTTCAAATCTTCATTGTGATCTTTTTTAGTTTCATTAAATGTTACAAGATCACCATTATTGTATTTAGAGAGTAAACATTGAAGACTTACCTCTATTTCATCTCTTTCATCCTGTAAAGAAAACATTTCTTCATCTGTTTTTTTACTAGCTTGTTCATCTTCATCAAGTTCTAAATACTTGCTGTATAATAATTCCAGTTCTTGTTTCACCGATAATACACTGGTTAGTTTTTGTTTTGCAGTTAGGACAGTCTTTGTCTCATCATCGGAAGTTGATGACGCATCAATGAACTTCTTGATGTTCGTTAGTTTGGTTTTGATGGCACCTCGTGCCCGATTTAAATCCTTAATGGTTGCTGTTTTTGTAGTGGATTTCGCATCCATATTTGCTGATTTTCTCCGGTCGCTAGGACCAAAATGGAGAGGTATGAAATCAATACGACGGACCTCTTAAAGAATTATTTATTTAGTTGTCCGCTTAAATGGGACCTTTACAATTTATCCGCTATGGGACATAGTTATTATAGATTTTGCTCCGCTTAATCGGGAGATTACTCCGCTTCATGGGAGATTTATGTTTTCAGTCTCAAAGCTTGTAGCTTACTCAATCGTTTTACATTTTCCAGTAGGTGGCGCTGTTCATGTGGGCGGGGCACATGACGTTGATCTTAACAAATGTGACGAAATCACAGCTTAAATCTGTTCCGCGCCAAACGATTAACACGATAACAACTCAACTCTGCATCCAATCAATGCTCCGCTGAAGGAATTCGCTAGTAACAATCGCTTAGAAAACAATTCGAGCGGAATTCCATATATGCTCTACCATTGCAGAAACTCTTCTCTTTTCCTTCGTAGAACAAACAATTGCTGAATAAGATGTCCCGGAGACCTTTGATTCCCCTTTTAGCAAACGCTTTATTGCTTACAACTAATTAAAGATAAAATATTTCCTCGTTCTCGGCGAAACATTGTATCGAGTTGCCTTTCGATATAGTTTTGTTATATCGAGATGCAAGAGCCGCCTTTTGCTGAAGAGAATGAAAAGTTTAATATTTTAATGCTGATAAAAGATGTAAGGAGTTGTTCAAGTTGTTCTCGTAATATTTCGGGAAGCGTACTGAAGTGACGAACTACCACAAGATAATTAACGAATCTTGTTTCAGAATTAAGGCGAATATGTTTATTGTGCATTTTCTAGTAAGCAGAATTGGCACTTGCTTATTTTTATGACTTCTGAGTTGGCTTGGCGATTTTCCTCTCACGCCAAGATCGCCAAGTTTCGTTATATTTACGATATTTTTTTTTATTTAGTACAAAGGGGGAAAATGGAATTTTTGTTAGTTCTAACTTGTGGTAAAGAAATTTTGCATTCGTATTAATACTTCAAGTGTTAAGATTTTTTAACAGTTGTAAACATCAAATGGGAATGTACCAATATCGCAGTTTTTAAAACTATGTATAGAGAAAGTCAATCATTGTTAAAAGTGGACAGTATCTTGTAAGTATAAGAAAAAATGCAAAAATAAATATTTGTCTAGCCTTTTGTTCTTGTTAATGGATTATATAAAAGATTAAGTCACAGCATATAATTATTTTTCTGTTTATTTATTTTTTTCTCTTTGTTTTTTTTATCATGTGAGAACATAATATTGTTTTCATTAGGGTCTTTTGAATAATTGAAGGCAACGAATAATTGAAGCTCTAAACAACGTAGGCAATGAATGAAGCATAAATTGCGATATTCATCAACATCATTTAATCGCATATATTTTTACCTGCTTTTACCAGAATGGCTTTATTATGTATGCTTCTTTGAAAACAGAGGCATTTTTAAATGTTTAAATTGCTTTTAGCAGTATTGCTTTATTTTTACGTATGCTTCTTTGACAGCATATGCTCTTTCAAAAGGTTGATGTAAGACTATAATATAATAGCTGTTGTTTTATCTGAAAATTGGTCGAGCTCAGAAGCTGTGTTTGCCAGCAAGAAAAATTGATAATGAAAGTTTAAAAAAAGTTATTATCTTTATATATATATATATATATATATATATATATATATATATACAAAGAGAGAGAATTCTCGTGATTGTTTCAAACCAATTTAAACAGGTTAAGGACTTAAATTAATTAAGAGAGATAATGACTTAAAATTAATAATTTTCACACGTGATAACTTAAAATTTGCGATCGTAGATTTCATCTTCTTTTACTTCAATTTTTATAATACTAATATTTCATATACATTTTATTTTTCATTTATTTGTCTATTTTGAAAGTTTAATCTGACTATTTTTGATATTTTTTAATTCAATAATACTGTTACTGTGGAATATTATATAGGCTCTTCTTGGGCCATTTAGACCTCTACATTTTTTTTTCTTTTTATGCGTGCTCCTTTTTTTTCTGGTTTTTCTTTTCTTTGGCGGTTTATAGCTTATTTTGCATCTAGTATGCAAGCATGTGAATTTTTTTAATAGCCAGCCTTTTCATAGTTATTTAAATTCTATTTTTTAAAAAATTTAATAATGAGTTTTATACTGGTGTGCCACTTTTAGCACATACCTACTCAAATCACTAAATTGAAACGAAAAGTCAACTTCACAGATTTTGTTTTACAACATATATTGCAACCAATCTAGAATAATGCTTTCTACCTGTGTATTATTCATTTCTGAAAAGAGATTTACAGATAATCTTGATGGATAATAAATCAATACTTATTTATCGATTCCATACTTTTTCGACGCATTTTAAAGAAAACGAAGGTTTTTCAAATTGAGGATGCGGAAAAATACTAATATTTTGATTATAACCCTATTAAAAGTTGAAATCAAGAAAGCATCTTAAAAATTTCAGAATAACTAACAAGGAAACTATATAAGCGGAGGTGTTCACACAAACATGGATTCTTTTTTTTGGATTATTGATTGCTAAACGTATTGCTTAAATAATTTACATTAAACTATTTTTGGGAATTTGTTATCTTCTTAAGTTATAACTTATTATCTATTGTAAAAAATCTACAAGATTAATTAAATTTCTTCTACCTTTTCTGCATGTTTTTCGTGGACTATATCTTTGTTATTCTTTGGTGAACTTGTTGAATTTGAAGATAAATTTCTGACAGTTCCTTATATTATTGCAATTCCTTTATAAAGGTGTCCAAATGAAATTTTCCAATTTTGAGAGAAAATATTTAAAAAAACGAAATATATTCTTCAATCATTCTTTTTGGATCTTAAGTTTCTAAGACATTCCTGCAGTGTTTCTATTCACTCTATTTTATTTTCCAGATTCATTTTACCTTTTTCTGAATATTATCAAAAGCAAAATATTAAATTGCAAATAATAGATATTTTGAATTATGATTTCGAATTTAATTGAATAGTTTTAGTAATGATCATTGTTTCTTCGAATTCAGATTTAAAAATTAACTTATTGCATTAAACTTCCAATTTTTCAAATTTAAATCATATCGATGTTCCATCCAAGGCAATTTCCAAGAAGCAAGCAAATTCAAATCAAAAGAACAGCAAACTCAAAACAAGTTTTATATTCTCAAAAGCAGAAGCGGCTCCACCAAAATAAGAAACAGAAACACGAAATAAATTGAAATCCAATCCAAACGACTAGCACGGGATTCCTTTTGCAATCCAGACTTATTCAAAATGAAATGTACTGTGAAACAAGAAACTGTTTTCGAAAATATACACAGATTCATAAAAAGAAATTTATTGCCTGATTTCTGCCATTTTCGGTAAAGGAGATGGAATCAATTTCAGATCCTATTTTTCACTCCATAATGTCGCTGGGATCACGGGTGCACGGGTGCAGATCAAAGGGATTTCGTTTTATTCGATTTTTTAAGCCAATATTAACATAAAAACAAAAGTTGTTTTTCACATTCTCTGCTGAAAATTTATGTCAAAATGGCGAGAAAAACAAGTAGCGTTTAGAAAAATAACGTGTCTCCTCTAACATTATTCATTTCTATAAATATCTTTAATTTACTTGGATATATATCATAGATATCCGCAAGGTATTAATGGTTTTAGAATTATTATTTTTTACGTATTTTAGTAAGATTTATATAATTTAAGCTTTAACAGGAAGTATGGTTTACGGAACCTCATTTTCTTTACACACAATTTAAATATTCTAATGAAAGTATTAGGTGAAGATCTGCCGATATATTCTACAGATATTTTGCTTCATATCTAAATATGTTTTTGAAACTTTTTAAAATATATTATATTTGAAAAAAGTAATTGTGTTTGAAAATACGAGTTGCAACAAATAGTATTTTTGAAAAAAATATTGTCTGGTAAAAATCGTAATCTAAATCTGTTAATAGACATTCAGCAAAAGATTCCTTTTCAGACATTTTATGACTACTAATATTTATATTCCAGTTAAAAATTATTTTAAAAAATCAAACGATTTTTTCTGTGATAAACATGTTTTTAAATATTATTTGTTTATTTTTTGAATAATATAATTCATTGTTTTTTGTAATATTAAAAGTTAAAAGCAAACGATTTTTTCAATAATAAACATATTGTTCTAATATTCCGTTTATTATTTTGTATAATAGAATTTGTTATTTTTGTTAATTTGTTATTTTTTGTATTATTAAAAGTTAAAAGCAAACGATTTTTACTGTAATAAACATATTTTTATTAATGCTTTTTCGTTTGTTTGTTTTTTATGTTAGCTGATGATAAATTGTAAATTTTTTGTAATCTGGTAATGTTTTGTAATATATATTCTGTTATGTTGAAAGAATAAACAAGTCAATTCAATTCTAAAATGTTTGGAGTATTATTTTAGTTTTTCAGAATGTAAGATGCTCTACAAGATATAGTTTGAAGCTTAAGAAAACAAGTAGTTATTTATAAAGCATGCAAAAACACATATGTTTCAGTTTTTAAATCATATTTACTTTTTCATTATGCAAATTTATATAGAAAACAATGTAATGGAAAATTCTACGATTATATGAAAAATAAAAAAGGACCTTAATTAGAACTTGAGAAAATTCGCAGAGCAGTTTTCTAATTTATTTATTTATACATGCAGGTTACGTACTAGAATAAAAATAAATCTGTAAATTCTGTTGATATTTATCCAGGTTCATTAATAGGTGTTAAAATTTTTCTAAATATATTATCATTAGGAAACTACTTATTTTTGAATTTATATGTGTCAGAATCAGTTGAATGTGAGCTTTCATTGAAAAATTCTTCTGCACAATTATCCTCATCATTAAAATTATTTTCTGCTTTATTTAAAGGTTTCTAGATCTCTGCTTCATAATGGAGAACAGTAGTTTTGATGATATTTCAAGGACAAGGTATCTGCTAATAATTATCTGCTAAGCCTTGTATATTACTGGACTACATGTATTGAAGTTCACGAAATAAGTAGAATACTAGAATAGAATCAATGCATTTGATTGAGTTAAAGATAGAATAAGGGTGACTGTAAATCCCTCCTTTGGGGTTTAATATATCACAACTCCCCATAATATACAAGAACAATGAGTAGTTTTGCACACTTCGTTTTACATTATCTAGACTTGTTTTTCAAAATCTTCTATACTGCTTATTTTCTAAAAGAAAACTACACGTTATACACGTTATTAATTTTAATTAATTAATTTAAATGTGGTATGTTCAATGTTTAGTGCTTTATATTGTTTAACCGTTAAATTGCGATTCAATAATGTGTATAGTATACTATCTTGAATAACGGGTTCCTTTTCTTTTGAATTTAAAATTAAGTGTTTCTACTAATTTGAAATCAACAGTTATATCAGTCATATAGATGTCATTAGGTGACCAATATTAAAATCATGATGGTCCACCATAGTACACAAAAACGGAAGAAAATAAAATACAAAATTCCATTTTGCAAGCACAAAAAAAATCAAATTAAATAAAAACGCATGATCAAAAACAATTAATACTCTATTATATTTTTTAGTTAAAAAATTGAAACTCTAAAGTTTTGATCCCCATTTTCCTAACATTGCGTTGTTTTCGAAATTGTTCAATTAATTATATGAACATAAGTTATACTATTAATAAATATTAAAGAAGTCTGGTTAAGTTTTTCAAATATATTAAGCCTTTTAATGGTATAGTAATAAATAAATAAATAAATAATAAAAAATCACATGTTTAACAATAAGGGAAAGTTATAATGTGTAAAAAATTTTGTAGTGCATAAATTTAGCTTGAGTTCAAAACATTCAAAGCTTATAAATATTTCTTGTTAGTTCTAAATTTAAATAATTTTATAATTTTTATATGAAGTACAATATTTTGAAGTTTTTTTCATAAATATATAAAGAATTTATTTTTCCTTATTGATTCTTTATTATTTTGCTCGAGATGTAGAAAAGAAATATATTTTAAATGTTTTTAATGTAATTAAGTTCAAATTGCGTTTAACTATTTTTTATAGACATGGTTTTGCTTTTAATGGGGAAAACTAATTGAATGAAATTGATCTAATATTTTGTTTGATTATGTTAATAACAACTCTACAGTGTAACGATTATATAAAGAAGTTTAGGATTCAAACTAGATTCTTTGAAACTACTTCGAAGCTTCATAAATTCTGAAGAATTATTTAAAACTTGTAGCATAAGCGATTGGTTTAAACAACTCAATTCAACGATTTCTAAGAAAAAAAACTCAAACGATAATTTACGAAATTTTTTCCTTACACTTTTTTAATAAATATTAGTGTTATTAAAATTTTTATACTTCATTTATGAGCATTATTTTGATACACAAACAAATTTATCTACTTCAAATCTATTTTTAGGTCTAAACGATTTGGATATTTCATCATTTTGAATTTTAGTATTATATCGACGCTAACTTCACTTTAAATAACGAATTGAATAAAAATTATTACTAAAAATTATTTCCAAACTAGTTATATATTTACTATTCAAGTTCGAATAATTTTTAGAAACAACATTCGAGTCAAAATAAATGAAATATGGTATACAGTGAATCAAACAATTCAGAGTGCACCTTACTTTTACTTCATAAATGCGACTTTCAATACAAATAACACATTAACTAAAGTCCAAGCATATTTTTATTTTTACGCATAACAAATGGTTGAATTTAAAGTAAAAATAAAGAAAAATCAATGAAAAACCTCTAAACTTAAAAATATCAGAAGCTCTTTAAATAAACTTTAGCAGATTTTTGCCTCAAAAAAATGAGAATACACCAACGAAATTGTTGCAATATGAGCCATTCTAATTTAATCAGTTTCTTAGACATTGGATTAGAGATAAGGAAAAAATATGTTTTAGACACATTCAGTTTATTGTACTTGATCAAAGAAAAATTTAAATATTTAAAATGTCTGTCAGAAATTTGTAGACAACAAATAAATAAAAATATCAAAAGAACCTATTCTTATTAATTTAAAGAAAATTAGTTTAAGATTTTAAGAAATAACTATTTCTTAAAATTTAACAAAAATGGGTAAGATTCTACTAAAGAAAACTTCTTAATGTGATACATATAATCTTTTGAATTTTCTTCATCATCACAGATTTAGTAGAATTAATACTCCGCAAAACTTATGCTTAGTTAGAAATCAGAACAATTATACTATCAAAGTATATGTAGTATAGAGAAAAAATATTAAGCGTCAAAAAATAAAAGTCGATTTTGACGCAACTATAAGTTTTAGACTTGCTTCAGTTGAACAAACATATTTTTGAAAAATGTCCGTCTATCTATTTGTGATAAAAATAATTCAAAAAATGCTATGATCTATAGAGCTGAAATTTAGTATGCTGTTTTAAACACCACATTTTTTAGATTTCTATGAAATTTTGAGTAAAATATTTTCAAACGAAGTATGTCTTTCTGAATCTTAAAATTAGTGCTATCACCTTAATTTCAAAACAAAGTGAGCCAGATAGATTAAATTTGGTTCTCAGATTTAAAATCTATAGTATAGTTTAATATTTAAGCCAAAGTTTCATATTTTAAGCCAAACACAACCACGAACTGACTGTCCGCAGATATGTAAATTCAGAAAAAAGTAAATGTTATAACACAAAAATGCAAAGATGCTGATGTTGTGTCCACTTTTTACCACAGAAAGAGGGGTGCAGTAGCTTCTGAGGGTAGGCACCCCTGAGCACCCGAGGGCAGAAGTCTGACTTCTAGCTCATATGAGGATGAAACACACACCCACACGCTTTCACAGCCCCTTTTTACAGGGGGGGGCACATACACTCATCTCACAGATAGAACACAGAAGAATAACCATTACCGAACCGGGACTCGAACTCGGGACTCCCAGAACACGAGGAAGACGCGCTACCTCTGTGCCAGAAAGCCGGCACAAAAATTCAATGAATTAAATGAAGGAAATTTGGTATCAGGTTTTGAAACTCTTTCTGCAGCATTGTATCAAATTTTGTTTCAATCAATTTGGGAAAATGTGTCTAAAACGGGATTAAAACGCCGTTTTGATTTTTAGATAATATTAACAGATACCATTGATTCACGCCAAATAACTATCAAGAGAGACAAGATATAATCATTAAAAATGCTAATTTTATGCCAAAAGTTAATATTCCGCGACTGTTGTAAGCCAATGCCATCGAAGGCATTTTCTGGCATTGCAAGTTTATTATAGAACATGAGACAAATTTTTGAGAGAGAAATCCCTCATGTTATCTTTGAAAAGAAAACACATAAACAAATTTATTTAAGGATTTAAAGAACGGAAACTACTGAAATGTTACAGATAATATATATTAACCTTAATTTTAAACTAGAATATGCAATGAAACCTAAAAGTAAAAGAATTAAGGCCAGAAACGAGTAGAAAAAAATTGTTATTTCACTTATGAATTAATAGAAAATATTTTTTAGACATTTGTACGACTTTTAAAGATTGTAATTTAAGAGCTCTTAAAAACTGGCAGACGATTCACTTACGATTTTGATGGCAAATTTTCTTTTTCAAATTTAATATAAAATCAAAGGGTAAATGATGTAAAAAAGATAGTTTTACTCTTTTTAAGAACCAAGAAAAATAGAGTTTTGGTAATAACTTTCTTTTCAAATTTTTTTTAAGGAAGTTGTATTTAAAATGATGCATTACAATTCTTTTTGAATTAATTTATCTTTGTTAAAACATTGATGACTTATAATTTTTGCGTTTTTCTATAAATATTTAATACGGTAATAAATAGAAAGATATGCATTTACTTGGGAATCAAGTGGTAATAGAAATATAGCGAAAAAAAACATTATTTAAAAAGATATTTTCTTCAATTCTCTATACTGAATATACATTAAGTATCCAAATTATTCCTGCTTTTGAAATAATTTTGTTATGTTATTTTTTATTTTTATTTTTATTTTTTTGCAAATTTTCAGTTGTATTATTTAAAACCAGTCAACTTTAATGATTATATAGTTTATATTGAATATTAGTTGTGATTAAAAATAATTAAAACTTTTATATATACTTTAAGGTTTCTAATACACTCAACAAAATGTTTTAAGTATCGAGTTGTTGCAGACATTACTGACATGTTTTTTTAAACAGTCGTTATATTATAAACATGAACCTTTGTAATAGATTCGAGTCCCATGAGGCCACAGTGCTAGCAAAAACATGAGCTTTAGAAACCTATCTGAAAGTGTATGCTTTCTTTTGCGGTTTGTGGAATTTAAATTTGCTACATAATGCGGACTCCTGAGGAAATTCGTAGAATCATTTTTCCTTAGTTTTAAATGATGAAAAATAATCGTGTTTAAATATATAATAAAACATTGACAACTGTTTTTAGAAAATTTGGAATACTAATTTCATTTTTTTAAGTTTTGAAAAAAAATTGTTAACTTTCAAGAAAGAAAGACACGACTCAATGGAAATCATTGCATTTTTTTTTTAATTTTAAGAAGATATAAAAGATTAAAATGAAATCTGATATGCATATTTCAATGTATCATGTCAGAACGTCATTTCTTGAACGGCCAAGCAGCACGTGCTCGTTCAAGTTAATTTATATTTTTATTCATTTTAATTGTTTCATCGAATGAGTCACTTAAGTATCGCAAACGATCCAAAAAACCTTGACTCACATTGATTGTTTCAAAAAATATCACATTTCCTATTTATTTCATTTCATATAATCACATACTCAAAAGGACATTTTTCTAGGCCTTATTTGATGCATTCATTTACACATTTTTTTTAAAAAAATTAGAGCTTCTGTAAATGGGATGGCATCGCATTATTAAAAGCTGATTTTTTGAGATGCTCTTGTAGATAATAAAATTTTTATTTTTTGCCTACGAATTTTTGTTGACACCACAAAACCTCATTCCTAAAACAATATCATGTTCTGACATCACATGTTAGAAACTTTCCAGGCTATATTAAAATTTATTGACATTTTAATTAATTTTCTACTAGTTTAAATTTTAAGACTTCACTTTGAGATTCACATTCCCTTCTATTAAAAGGTATATAAGTGGCACTTTTTGGTCCCACGTGCAATGACCTGCTCTATAGAGTACCGAAAGTGGTGGTGACCCAGTGGGAAGGTCTTGACCTTGTAACCAGAGAATTTCAGATTCGACAACGGATTCAACAAAATGAGCGTGTAAGCGTATTTGGTGAATCGTGGGGAGGGACTTCCTTTTTCAGGCGTGGTGTGAAAGTTTGGTGAGAAACTGCCAGCTCAGATGTGATCCTCGTCATCTGATCAAAGCTCAAAATTACGAGGTCCGTCGATACACATATAAGCAGGAAACCTTTCTTTTTATAAACATAATCTCTTTTGTAAGAATTTGAATCCAAAAATCCGATTTCTGCTAACTTACTTTTATAAAAATAATTCAAATAAGGTTAAATTCAAATAATAAATCAAAAACTTACCTTAAAGATTTTGATCCTGACTTTAGTATCAGAGCAAGGAAACTTGAATTCAGCATAAATCAGATTGCAGA
>JAOUZG010031332.1:3406754-3424241 GCA_026289955.1 Argiope argentata
TTTTTTAATCAGATTTTTTGTAAATGGAATGACAGTACATGGATTAAAAGCTGACTTTTTGCAATGCTCGTGCAGATAATAATTTTTTTTATTTTTGCTTACGAACGTTTGTTGATGCCAGAAAACCTCATTCCTGAAAAAATATCATGTTCTGACCTGATAATATGCCACATCTCTAAGAATAAATAAAATCCCATATTCCTTACATTTAACAGTCATCTATTGTTTAACATTTAACTAATATGATGATTACATTGGAATAACTCTAACATAACATACCCGTAACAATAATCTTAAAATATGTCCGAAAAAGGACATTCTTTTGTTAGCAAACATCTCCACAAACACAACTTGCACAAAATAAATATTCGAATCTTCCATTTTTCAAGATAACAGTTCCGGCTTTGATAACGGCCGAAACATCAAGATTTCCATTCCAAACAAATTACCGCAAATATTTTCAAAAAATGCGCTATCATCAAAGACGCCCTTTGTTCTATTCTTTTGTAGCGCTTTCTAACAAGTAGCACTACACCCCCCGAGTTCACCGAAGAGACAGTTTTAAATCTTATTCTTTGAGTGGCGTTTGCTTAATTACAAGTGGCGTAACAATGCACCCCGGTAAAAACTGAAGTAATCATCAGATTTCAAGCATTTACTAAGTGAAGTAATTAAAGTGCGATGTAGAAAAGAGAAAGATTTCGGAGAGAATGGAACTGAATGTAAGAATGTAGCAATAACATTCGCTTTGTTATCTGATACATTCTTTCGGAGTAGTTTAAGACCATTTGTTGCAAATGAATGCACGTGCTTGAACAGTGTATCTTCACAAAGCCTGTAAAATTCGAAAAAAAATACGTTGTTAAATATAAATTCCTTTGGAGAATCAAAAAATTTTCTTTCTTAAAATGTCGGGATGTTTATAGTAAAGTTGTTAAGGAAATACTTTTAAAATAAAATTCTGTGTAAAATAAGGTATTGGATTTTATGTGACTTAAGAATAGTTTAAGGATTATTATATAGTATTTGGCTTTCTAATCCAGAATAAAAATCGTTTGTAGTCTTTGATTTCTTCTTCTTTTTAAGATGAAAGTGGTGACAGATAGTAAATGCTTCAGTACAATATGTGCCTTCAAAACATTGCAAAAGTTTCATTTTCTAATAGGATAGAGGTAATGCAAAATATTATTACGTTTTTAGCGTAGCGGGTTCGGATTGAATGGACTTTACTTGAGGGCAGCACAAATAAATTTATTTACAGCTATTTACAGGATGACTTGATAAAGTAAAACTTCAGAAAACACAATCCAGCAGTCAACAGTCACTTACAGCATAAATGCAAGCCTTACGCACAATAAACACAGTCCAAAAAACAGCTATCGTATAGCACAGCAAAGAGTAAATCACAGTGAGCTCAATAACACAACGTTAACAGCAAACGCAAACACAGCTCACTAATAACAAGCGAAAATCCGCTAGTCCAGCGAAACGCTTCTCTTCCTTGAGAGAGGAACTGCCGAAAGCGGTTGCCCGTCTCTTATATAGCAGGGCGAAAGCTCCGAGAGGCTTCGGCAATCACCGAGAGAAAACGCGGCGCAGCCAGAATTATCTCGGGGTTACCAGAATATTACTCTCGCCAAGTCAACTCGGCTGGCGCAAAGCATTTCGTGAAGCACCTCCAACGTTTTCACCTTCAGCGCCCGTTTCGCCCGCTTGTAATAATAGTTTCAGACGTTTCTTTATTCCACGTTAAATATATTAGGTACTTTTCTGTCAGCCGGGCGGCAGCAAAAAATCGTCCAAGAAATTTGGCAGAATTCTACAATATTTGGCGATTTTTCACTGTCACCTGGTTAAAGGAAAAGTACCATGGTTTTAAACAATTTTACTTTATTATTTATTTATATTTGTTATATTTATCGTCTGGTATTGAAATTTTAATTAGATTTAAAAATAAGTATAAATAATTCAACTGTTACTGAAAATTAAATCTAAAATATTACATCTACTTTAAGTGTCTGTATGAAATGAGATAAATATGAAATATGATATTTTGGTAATAAATAAAATTGTAATCTGCTACAAAAAACTTCTAGTTCTCATATGAGAACAAGTCAAGCAGCAGCGATCCAAAAGAAAAACTGCATCATTTTCTGTCAGGATTAATATTTCAAAAATATCTAGAAAAACGAATTTTTTCGTATTTCAAAATTAATAGAGTTCTATTTTTTTTTCTCAAGGCAATAAATTTTGTGAGAGAAAATCGATTTAAAATTGATTTGAATAATCACTTAAATATTGTATTGTATAATCATAGACTTTCCGGTTAGTGACATCCCCCTACAAAGCTGTTCCGCGTTTATTCCCATTTTCTTTTCTGTACTTCTTCGGTTGATAACTTCTTAAGATCCTTTCTTCATTAGCCAGACATTAGAATCGAGTTCGTGACATATATTCGCGCCGTTATAACACTTTATCAGCGATAAGCCGACAAATTTGATAACCGTATTTATCATTTTTTAACAACCCTAAAAGCGAAAAAAAACTGATGCTACAAAAGCAACTAAATAGACATTAATAACAAAGAATAATAATAAACCAAAACTAAATCATGTTCTTACATAATAATGGAAATATTAATAGCCAATCTTTCACAAGAATTTTTTTCAGATTTTTAAATATCCTTTGAAGTAATATAACGATAGATATAAAAATTAAAATTACAAGCAATATAAGGAAAAAAATAAAGATTATAACCCAATTATTAAGCATTTTAAATTCCCATCGCAAATAAAAGGGTGCGTCTGTGAGAATTTCAGCGGTAAGGTGTATATATAATAAAGAATGTTTTATCCATAGGACATTTTGCAATTTTTATAAACTGAACTTTTCAATATAAATAAAATAGAAGGTTGTGATATAAATATAATAATGAAAATTTGCAAACAATTTTTCAAATTAAACTCTTATTCATATTTATAAGCTGTAATTATTTTCATGTTTAGCACTTTTTAAATTTTAATACTTATTTTTATATATGTTATAACATTTTGAAGTTATTTTTTTTTTCAATCCCATCCCATGATCTCACTAATTTGCATACGGTCTGTGCATGTTTTGTAGACCTACATTGACAACATTTCTTCTTCTGTACAGCCGACCACCCCGCCATTACTGAGCATAGAAGTATCGACAGGATTTGTTGTGGCCGACTGTGGACTGTAGCAATGTCCATCCTTACATTAACCGAATCTGTTAAGCTGATATTCGATTCTATATGATTGGCCCCAAAGTGGTCAAATACTGACCACCTCCTCCTCTGCAAACTTTCAAACAGTTGGCAAAGAGCTGACAATATTAGACATCGTGTCCTTCAGAGTCCCAAGATTACTTGGTACCATCAGTACTGAACTGAAGTCATCATCTTCAACTTGCGGATGTTTTCTATGTTCGAAGATTGATGTGCATCCTTTTAAATAGTGGTAAACAGTACCCATTCTTCCACATGTATATTTATTTTCCTGCATTCTTCCCAATCTTTGGAAATGTGCCGGGAATCTCCCATGTCCTGATGTAATTTGGATTACCGGTGGATGGTATCTTCTTATTTTTATTTCTGGATTAGGAATAAAATCGTAAGTTACTCTTCCTTTTTTGGACATATACCATCTTTCAAACCATTGTAGCTAAATTTCTTCTATCAATTCCCATTTTAAGACGCCATTTGATTTGGGGACAATAATATCCACACTCTCTTTCTTTGGCTCCATCTTTGCATATTCATCCGCCTATTCGTTACCATATATCCCAATATGGGCCTTGAGCCAACTCAACTCTATCCATTGTTGACAACTCTGGATGTGTGTGGAAGACAAATAAAAGTGGTTATATTTTTTCATTGACGGAGATACTGGCTTCTCGAGAAACTAGTGGCACTTTACAATACAGGCACTTACCGGGTTTCTTTTCTGTACAAAATTATACTTTTATCTTTTAATACTCCAAGAAATGAATTCATTTTTCATTTTCAAGCGTGGTCAACAACAAAACCCACTTTTTTCCTAATATCACTACCAAACCATAGTATATAAATAAAAAAAGTGTAGTTTCACTGAATTCTGAAAATATTGGGATATAAATTAATAAAAAATAAGTTAATAAAAATTTCAGGTCTTGCACATCAGAAAACGAGCAAAAAGTATACATTTTTTTTAAAAAAAAAACTTTATGAACATCAAAATGGTCCAGTAATATGAAAATATTAAAGAGAAGCGGAACATTAAGTGTTGACATATGGCAATTCAGAATATAAACATTAAGAAACATATTTATTTAATAAAAAATAGAAAAAATATTTACTTTAGCGAAAAAAATATAATCTATTACCAAAAAAGAGGAAAAAATAATTGAGCATTTACTATCTAGCTAATTAATCAAACCTTTATAGGAAAAAATATGCTTTTATAGGCTTCTGATATAAAGCACAGTTTGAATTAAGAAAAAAAAAATTATTAAAATAAATTTCTTTTATTATCAAAATAAAATTTCATTTCCCGAAATTTTAGGAGCTATGTCATTGCTGGACTCATGCCCTTGTGAAATAACAGTAATAAAACTGTCAAAACGAAATATAAATTGTTGAATTCTTGACTAAAAATAATTAAGACAATAATACCAAACTTATATGTTTAACTCATATTCTGAAAGAAACAAAGAAAATTGATTTAATATAAAAAAATTAGAATTATTAATTATAGAGAGCTATACAAGCCGTGGAAGAAAAATTTTAAATGTTAATTTTCCAGGAACATTATTTACGATTAAAGAAACGATAATTCAAAATAACATTTGCAAAAGTAATTCAATTGTGATATTTTTCAATAGTTGCAAACGATTTTATTATATGTTGCTATAGCAACCATGATAATTTGTTTCAAGATCAATTTTTTTTTACTCGTTTCACTAATTTGTAAAAAATCCAGAAATATAAAAAATAGGTTTTATTTTTTATCGATTATTTTTATTTGTTATATATTATCCATTTGATATCTATTATTATGATATCTATTCAGTTAATTCAATTGTAAGCGCGAATTTTCATTAGCATCTAATTATTTTATTATATTTCAGCAGAAAAATAATATTAGAAATAATTATTTAGATTTGGTTTATTTTTATACCAATGTAATTAATTACTTGATAGAATAAATAGTAAGAAACAAACTACCAGTTCAGTTGCTAAATTTTAAAGAATAAACATTTCAAATCTTTTGAAATCCAGCTCAAGTATTCAACTTAGAAATAAAATTCGATTGTGATCCCAAATAGGAAATTGGCTCAATATAGATAAAAATGGCCATGAAGAAGTTGAAATCTTTATATCAATAAATGCTGTTAACAAGTAGAAAAAATTTCCACTGTTCTTTTTAAAAATTCACAAAATATACTGTAAAAGGATTTTCAACTAAGACTTCGAATTATTATAAATTCTAAAGTTTCTAACACAGATTTGCTTTTGGACTTTTCTGTTTCAGAAATTTACTTTAAAAAAATTATTTTCCAAATATTAAAAGATTTATTTTAAACATTTTAAGCATTGAACCTACATTTTAATGTAATTAAAATGAATTCAATGATATTTTTCAAAAAAAAATTGCTAGAAAAGAGCTTAAATAAACCATTTACGTAAATAGACGCTTAAACACTTCAAAAAAATTTGACGGACAATATTTTTGTTTTTAATATTATAATTGGAAATATGCGCTTAATATTATCATTTGAGCTTTTTAAAAATGTCTACATATAAAATGAAATTCGTTTATATTCATATACTTTAAAAGAATATAGCTGTGTACCACAAACAAGAAACAAAATATACAAATAATTTAGTCGTAGAATATCTTAAACATGGTAAAAGTAACATATATGTCCAAAAAATTGTTAAAATAGATCAGTTAAATATGTTTGCTAATTTAAAAGTATGAGAACTATGTGGAACTGTTGAATATGCATTGAAATCACCAACTCTCGACAATCTAAAACCCAAGTGTCAAAAACTTACATGAAATGCATATAATACAGAAAGTCCAAGATTTAATGCACAGTTATTGATTTAACATTAAATGTTAATAAACATATTAACATTTACAGTATTGACCTTTGTATTATAGAAAAGGCTATCTATTAAATGTTATTCTCCTTCAAATTTACAACATTGCAAGAAATTCTGAAACTAAAATACTGTCACAGCCATTAAGATATTTCTTGAGTGGGGATGCGTGGAATAAGAGAGCAACAATAATTGTTTCAACAATCTTTATGAATTTGAAAGTCAATAAACTGTTTAACTGGACCGATGGCATGATTAAATATTTAGTGACCAAAATTTTTGCGACAGTAGTACTTATTATTTTATATATATATATAATTACTTCTATCATTTGGAGTATGTATCTATTTCTATGTATATATTTGTATCTAATAGTTTATAAACCAGTTTTTAGATGTGTGTGTGTGTGTGTGTGTGTGTGTGTGTGTACGTGTGCGTGTGCGTGTGCGTGTGCGTGTGCGTGTGCGTGTGTGTGTGTGTGTGTGTGTGACTTCAGTTGTTAATTTAATTGCAGCTGAAGATAATGAGGTAGAATGCATTAGACAGAAATCCATTTAAATAGGAATACATAGAAATACAAATATTAATATTTCTTAAATTTCTTTATTTCCTCTATATGAAATATTAAAAGCAAAAATCATTATGTATATCAACAAAATTAAGGTCGAGATTTCTATGAATCTACAAGTATCAAAACCTCCCTAAATCCGAAAAAAGAGAAGATATCGTTCTGTTCACCTATGAACAATATAATTGAAACACGTTTTGAGTTAGAGAGATGTGATTTTGTAAACGAACTTAATAGTGAATTTACAGATTTTTGTCAAAGTTTGAAATAAATAAATTCAAAGACTCTCCATTTTGGGGTAATTGAACTCAATAATTATGTAAATAAAATTAATACATGTTTCACTTCTCATTCGTAGATTTTTGCCCAATTTAGAGTTAAGCTGGTTTAAGGACTTTATGTAAATGTTTATACATGCTTGTAAACTCAGTTACTCAAACACAAAATGACCTAAATAAATAAATAATTTAGTATGTGATATTATTATTATAAATTTGATCCAAAATACATATTCAGCTTTCTATTACTTGCGAATTAATCAATTCACTGCCATTTACAAGATATTTCGTAGTAAACTGCTTAAAATTAAGCATCTGTAAATTTTTCTGGCAGTGAATGGGTTAACAGCGTACCAGGTATTTATCACTAGGAAATATTGGGAAAGATTTACGAACAGATTTAGTAAGAATAAATCATTACCTCTAGAAATAATTATTCCGAATCTATTATTCTTTAATTTTATGTGGGGGAGGGGGGATTTGTGTTCTTTCCACAAATTCCAGAATTAAATGCGGAAAGAAAACATTTTTATTATGCTAGAAAGTTTTAAGAAGACGAAGTCTACAGATTTCCAATGCGAAATAAATAAAAAATTCAAGATAAAATGTTATAAAACTAGCTTTATGTAACAAAAAAATGCTTACTATCATAAAATTTTATAGAAAAGTTTAAGTATTATATTGATATAACTTGTTTATCCTTGAAATGCTAGCTGAGTCTATAAATCGCATGGTACTTATATAAAACTCAATACAGCACAACACGGAAATATTTTATAGTGTTAAGTTTTAGAATACTTTTCGATTATTTTGAAATAATAAAGTTATTAATAACTATTAATAGTAATAATTCCATTAAAATATAAGACAATAGGAAGATTTCACAAGAAAAATCCGTTTCTTTGAATGTTTCCAAAATCATGTTTTTATTTACATTTTATTAGAATTCAAGAAAAAACTTTTTTTAAAAATTGAAAATTGAGTGTATGAATTAGATATACTGTATATTAATAATTAAATCCATACTACTTTTTTAAATAAGAAAGTTTGGATGGATGGATGATATTAGTCAATCACGCCAGAACGGCTGAAGGAAATTGGATGAAATTTAGCACAGAGATAGATTATAGTCTAGAATAGAACATAGGCTACTATCTATTCCGATTAATTGAGTAGTTAATTTTTTATTAAGTAAAAACTAACTTTCTCGCCAAAAATCTTCATTTATCCACCGCCAAATTAGTAAAGTGTAACATGTTTTCTACAGGTTACTTCAAACGAATCTTTTTATTTCCTTAGTGTTTGATTCATTTAAAAATGATTTTTTTAATTAATCGATCTATTGCATTAATTCTGAAATACTTTTGTATTAAAATAAAGGTATTTTTCCGTTAGCCGATCGGAACAAAAAATCACGAAAGAAATTTGGCTTATTTTTATACATTAATTTGTGATTTTTCGCTTTAAAATCACTGTAAGAAATTTGGCGGAATTCCACATTATTTGGCTATTTTTCGCTTGCACCTGGCTAACAAAAAGTAATAAAATAAAGCATAATAAAGGAAGTTAAAAATTTCTAATACGTATTGCCCCAAATAATGTAGAAAATTCACGTATTATCCCAATCGGCGTTGAATTGGCATTCACAGAATGTTTTTGACTTGATTTTGATTTGGTTAGAATAAACAGTAAAATAGTTTTGAATAATTGGTTTGTTATTTTTTTTTTACATCCAAATTGTAAATAAATTGTTTTTAGGTGAATTGTGTGGGCTAAGCTTTGATATACAACCATTTGGTACCATGCGAAGTTGATAATTTTTCGATAATGCTTTGTTTGGGTTTATATTGCCGTTATTTTTTATGTTATTGTAATTATATCTTTCCTGTTCATTTCTCTTGATTTTTTTTCCTACTGTACGCATTCCTTTTGCCTACTTTTATAATTTTCAATTAAATTTTTTTGTGAGCATCCAATTTTTTTGCATTTATTTATTTATTATCTATATTTCTGTTAATTTGCTGCAGTGTTCATCGAAACCTGACGATTGGAAACGCTATTACTGCCGTTTGCATTACATTCAGAAAATTTCGCCAAAATTTGGTGACGAACTACTTTTTTGGCGAAAAATGCTTTCAAGAGCACCATAATGATACGGTTTGTTGACATTTTACACTGTGATTAGACCACCAGTTCTAACATATACATATCAAGATTTTCACTCGTACGAAGTCACGGGTAAAGGCTAGTATTTAATAAAATGTACACGATCGTTAGTAGAATCCATTATTTCAAGAAGTTGAATAATCTTTCAAAACAGATATAAAAATATACTAACTTTCTTTGCTAATGATCTTGATAAATGAATTCACTAAACCAAAAAAAAATCATTTATAATAAAGAGAGATACATAAATTACTCTTTAAAGCCAGCTAGCTAACCTAAAAACACAATTCACATTTCATCAAAAATGGATAATCATATCTAAGTATACGATGTGAACAAATGCCCTTTCTTGTATAATGTTCTTCTTTTTCTAATATCTCTAACATTATTTTAAATTCTTTCTGCGAATAAGTTGACTGTAAAAAAAATGCTAGTAATAACAATACGACTCAACAACACTCAAATAAAGAGATGGTTCTGCAATCAATATTGAAAAATAAAAATAATTGTCTATGTCTGTAAACATTTCTCATTTGTAAGTTATTCGAAACGATATGGAATTTGTAGTTACCTAGAAGGATCTCGATTTTTGACTCTCATTAGAGATATCACCATAATTTGTGTATTTTCCAGAACTTTCTATTTTCCAAATCGTCATCAAGATCCAAAGTTATTGATTCAGCAATAATTTTTATCGTTTTTTAATAGCATAATATTTAGAATTTATCCAATCATTGTGGTAACACTTAGTAGGAATTTGAAATGAAGCTTTCATCTATAATTCTGTACAAATATTATTATTGAATTGTTAACCCTTTCAATCACAATATTTATATTAAAATAATCTACATAATCGAAATGACAAGAATTTCTATCAAAAGGAATCATAAAAACTTCGATTTCTTCAAACGAAATATTTTTAAGAAAAAGATTCATTTTTTTTTGTTATACTCAAAAATTAAACAAAATAAACGTTGTATAAATCAGAAAACAGAAATGATTTGCAAAATTTATTTTGCTTAGTCTTTTTTATACATATGAAAGTATTCAGAACCAAAACATGTTATTATAAACTATTCTGGTTTTTGATTGAAACATTTAAGAAACGTAAATATTTTTCACCGAAAAAATGAAATACAATATCTAATTAATTATGCAAAATCATATTAGAACCTATTTTTTTCTATCTGTCTTATAAATGCTATGGTAATAATTTAAATCAATACAATCAGCGATCACTTTGAATCATAAATATCATACAATTATAACTGAATACAAAATCTCATTTCCTCTGTCTCATTTATATTGAAAAAATACACATTTCTTCGATCGTTACCATGACAACAACAGAAATCTCTATCTAACCAATACTAGGAGACAAGGAATTCACCCTTAACAACTGCTTAGAGAAATATTCAGTAAGGAATTTCACATATTTGGAGTCACTGCAAAAGCTTACTCTTGATCCTTTCGAGTGCTAATAAGATGTTTCCCAAGACTTTCGATGTCTTCCGGGGTAAACACCTTATTGTTTGGATCGCACTGAGTATCAAGCACTTGTTACCAGGGAAATTCAGGAAATTATTGCTGCTGTTTTGGTTCTTCTGTGGGAGACGATTTTTTTATATTAACAAAAATTATACGATTCGAAAATTAGGATTTTAAAAATGTTTAAAGATATTTGAAAACAAGTTATATATATAAAGAAAATTAAGTGAATTCCAACCTAGGCCAAAAAGAAATTTTTTATTTTAGTCATTTTTTTATTAAATAATTACAATTAATATAAATGCTTTATCAAAAAATTAAGTCTCGCTAAGTTCGTATAAGTTGAAATTAAATCAGAACATACTTCCCATCCATGAATTTTTTACGTCAGTAAGGGTGAAACAATAATATAGATAACATTTTATTTAACTTCCATAATTCTGTTTTAAATAATTCAAAATGAAACCAAAAAATCTATGAATTAAGAATGTTTAATTTTAAATGCATCAAACTCTAAGAAAATAAACAGAATCCTTTGAAATAATCGGCCGAAAATCTGCTAAGCCTAACCTCATTAGGGTGAGGGAAAATCAATTTAACTGAAGTTTTATTCATTTGGCGAGATGGTTAGTTTTTGATTAATTAATAAAAAAGAAACCAAGTTAATGGATTAATATTAGAAAAAACTGTATAAACATCAAGTAAGTGTGTTTATGATGTAACTCTATAAACATAAACACTCTTGACGTTCCTAACATTATATATATATGTGTGTGTGTGTGTGTGTGTGTGTGTGTGTGTGTGTGTGTGTGTGTGTGTGTGTGTGTGTGTGTGTGTGTGTGTGTGTGTGTGTGTGTGTGTGTGTGTGTGTATAGTTAGGAATTTTGTGTAATTAGATGTAAATTTTGTAAATTGTTTAAAAATTATATGTAATGGAATTGCTCATCAGACTGTTCTAAGGGTATTTCCTACAGAAGATCTTCATATTTGACTAACTTGGCGATGTAGGCGTATTGGCGACATAATGAGATCGATATTGGGTTTTACTACACGCTAAAATTTGTAGGGAAAGTTGAAGAAATATCTACGCTTTCCTGGAAGGCCCATGCAGTTTCTGCCTTTGCCCCCACCTACTTTAGACAGATGCTATAAAAGGCGAGGTGTTTGAGGAGCCAATAGTCAGTTCCCGGAGAGAGTTGAGATTGTGGAGCTGGCTCTAGAGAATGTTCTTTTTTACTTTTTGGCGTGCCTTCTAACCAAATCTCTGCTGTTACCGGTAATTAACGGATCTAATAGTGTTAATTCACCGTGAATTTGTGATTTGTATTATGTGTATTTAAAAACACGTTTCGTGAACAGTAAAGCCTGCATTTTATTTATATTTTCACCGGACAGAAATTTTCGTAACACTAATGTAAAATAATTTAATAAAATAAATGATTTATAAAGAAAACTTCTGTTAAAAAAAGTTGCTGAATTTTTTGTAAATATTTTTTTTAGTTCATGAATTATATAAGTATCTGCCATAAGTCAGTGTTTATACTTCAAGAACCCTTTTATCTTCTTCCTTCATTTAAATATTATTTTTACATCTTTTTTGACTAATATCTAAGTAATAGTTTGCTTTATATAAATATTTTTTTTATATTTTTGAAATAGAATCAAAATGAGTTGCCCCTCCCTGCAGTGGTAACAGAATAATCTTATTTACTGTTGCTGCAAAAGTGAAGAAGCGAGAAGCTGAAATTAAATTCTAACTATCATTACTTAGTGGATGTGTCTCATCATTTGAGTGAATGTAATTAGTCTCTACTACATTTCTACACTAATTAAGGCGGGAAAGCTTCACATTGGATGAACAATAAATAATCTATAAAAATAACTGAATATTTTTATTTAATTTGTGCACATATCTATACAAAAATGGTTTTCAAATCTACATAATTGTAATGATAAATTTTTAAAGCTCAATCTTCAATATCTGGGCTGTTGATACAGTAATTTTGTACTCTTTCGTATTTTTGATAAAAATAGAAAATTTAAGCACGACATTCAAAATTGAACTATTACTTAATAGATTAATAATCTATTAAATTTTGATCGAGTATACTCGTCCTTAGATAGATGAAAGTTTGAAAATCATATATTTATTTCGAAATTATAATTTATGAATACTGATTATCAATTCAAATATTAAAAAGTAGAAAAAATAAAAAAAATAGTTTGTTTTAGCATATTATTAAAAGTAATATTTAAATATCGGTTTCATTAAATTTATTCGTTTGAATCTTATGTATAAATATACGAAGATAAATTTTAAAGTCAAGGCTATACCTAAATTTAACGCCTTATTTTTTTTATCAAAAATATAGTTGAAGGGACAATTATTGATATTATTATAATATATTCATAACTGACTAATAAATTAAATGTTTGAAGCAAATTCATTCTTTTAAAAACATAAATTGTATTCCTTGTTGATGTAACTATATATCAAATAGTTTTATACCTAAACTATAGCTGGAATATCCTTCGTGAGGAACATAAAGCTATGCTTGGAATTTATAAACCAAAATATTTGTTCTTCTGTTACAAAAGGAAGAAAATAAATCAAATTAGATGTTCGGATAAGAAAAACAAGAGAGGATTAGAAAATCAGGAAAGCAAGAAATTCGGAAGAAACGAAACAATTTTATTCTAAAGCAAATGTTTTTTTTTTAATTAAAATGTGTTTCTAAAATTAAAAATCGGATTCTTTTATAAATATATAAAAATATTTTTCAAATGGAAATGCTTTGAAAGAAAAAGTGGAAGATTTTTGCTGTCGAAAATAAAAATAAATGCTACAGTAAACAAATGCAATAATAAAATATGTAAAATGCAATAGCATTTAGAATTTATTCAGATATTTAACTTTTTTCAATTCGTCTAGAATTTCGATGAAAATGTATTGATTTAATAATGGAAAATTTAAGCTATTTTTATGCATTAAAGTTTATAAAAATAGATTTAATCTTATATAATATAATAATAATGTACAGATTATTATCTTATATATGTAAGCCTAAGATTAAATAATTTAAATGTTATCTCGTATTTAATGTAAGATAAAAGCCATAATTGAAAAGATATTTCTGAAATTAATTTCAAATTTATTTATATTAAGCAAAATAATTGAATAATTTTTAGTCAATTTACTTTTTTTATTGTTTCCAAATACAGAAAAAAATATTTAACAAAATAGCAAAGAAAAATAAAAAAAATTACTGTAGTTCTAGTTTAGTCTGTTATTTAATTCGTAGTCAAGGTATGTTGTATTTAAGGAAAATGAAACGTTTTTGTAGTTCTTAATTTCTGGAAATAAATTCTAAAATTTAGATCACAATATGCTTTTTCTTCAAATGCTACATGTATATGTAAATAATTTCATTTTCATTTATCAAATTATACTTAATAAAGATTAAAATGAAATCTGCTATGCATATTTCAATGCATCTTGTCAGAACATCATTTCTTGAATGACCAAACACTAAGTGCTCGTACAAGTTAAAATGTATATTTATTCATTTTAATCATTTCATCGAATTAGTGACTTTAGTATTGCACACGATCCAAAAAACTTTGTCTCGCATTGATTTTTTTAAAAAATATATCCCATTTCCTGTTTATTTCATCTCATGCTCAAAATGACATTTTTCTAAGTTTTATTTGCTGTAGTCATTAACTTATTTTTTAATCACTGCTTTTGTAAATGCAAGGGCTTCACGTTATTAAAAGCTGATTTTTTTAGATGTTCGTGCAGATAATAAAATTTGTATTTTTCACCTACGAATTTTTGTTGACGCCACATAACCTCATTCCCCAAAAAACATCATGCTCTAACATAATAATGAAATAAATATTAATTTGACCTTAAAAAAATTCTCTCTGAAACTAATCGGATACCTTACGATAAATGATTTCCAAATTCAGTCAGAGGAATATATTATGGATCATTTCTGTTTTTCGTATAGATATTCAATTTTTTAAATGTTTTTTTTTTTCATTTAGGAGATTTATAAGAGGCAACGAGATTCAACATAACCTTTTTGGTCTTAAAAGCAATATTGATGGACTGAAAATTCAGAAATTTAAGAATGACATCAATCATATCCGTTATTCAAACATTTCGGTGGCAAGTAAAATCCTTATTCATCACTGTAAAGCAGAAACTCGAAGTAAGTAATGTTTTTTTCTTCCTTTTATCAAAACCTTTACTTTCAAAATGTACTTACTTGAAACGGAAACATACTCTTTGCAATTTATATCAATATTGAAAAAAAAATTCAGCATAAAAGCCAACACAACTTCAAAGAATGTTTTGAGTTCAATAGAAAATATATTTAGAGAGATTTTGGGAGTTTAAGTTTGACTTCTTTAGAAATATTCATATTTAATAAAGCAATTTATCAAATATTTCAAAACTTAATATCATTCGTATTGAATATAAAAGAAATCTCTGATTGAAAGAGAGCAAATTTTCGTTTGAGTGAGCATCTATGGCCTTAACTGCTTAAATAATCCATCATTCGATCTTAATGTCACATTTTATATTGTAAATCCTCAATATCAGCAAAAAAAGTAATATTTTAAAATTAAATTTAGTTGAAATTCATTTTATGATAATCCATCATATAACTATCAAATAACTCGCCAATGCTATTTAGATTAAAATTTTTGGCAACTATACATTTGAAAACGATAAGAAATATAACTAACTTTAATTTAATTGTATATTTTTATCATGTTATTTTTGGGATGAGGTTTTAGGCGTCAATAAAAAATCCAGATAAAAATTTAAATGTTATTATCTGTGCGAGCATCTGAAACAATCCGTTTTTAATAATGCAATGCTATTGCATTTACAAAAGCTCTGATTTAAAAAAATAAGTGAATAACTACTGCAAATAAAACGTTGAAGAATGTCATTTTGATCACATGATTGTATGAAATGAAATAGAGAGGAAATGAGATATTTTTTTAAAAAACAATAAAGGCGAGACAAAGTTTTTTGGATCGTTTGCAATATTAAAGTGACTCATTCGATGAAACCATTAAAAAGAATAAAAGTATAATTTAACTCGCAAGAGCACGTGGTGCTTGGCCGTTCAAGAAATTAGATTCTGACATGATACTTTGAAATATGCATAGCAGATTCAATTTAATCTTTTTTTTCTTTTAGAAGCTTTGTTATTTTTTTCCATGGCTAGTTTAACAAGGAAATAACTCTTAAAAGTTCAGTAGAAAATTTTTATCAAATAATAGGGCAAATTGCATCTTTTTTATCACATACTTTATCTTTACCTTTAGCAGAGCATCAATTATCACAAAACTTAAAATATTTTCAACTTAAATTATTGAAAGTAATACTTTATCCCAAGCATTACTTTTGGAATAATTGGGATAACATATTAGCATAGCATTTATAGTATTGAAAATTTTTTAATCAAATATTATTGCCATATGTAAATTAGTTTGCAATGCTTCTCATTGAATTTTCAAAAGAAATAATCGAAATAGGAATGAAAGAAAATCAATCAAGTCATTATTTGAAATTATTTCATAATATTATGTTATTCTACTGGCTTTACATTCGAATATAATTAATACAAATAATAATTATAGGGTTACTGTGTTAGAGTGTGTTCCTGTCGAAATGGAACTAGAAGTCTACAAGCTAAAATATAGTAGTCATTTTGTCTCCAGACAACAATCTCTGACCAAAAAAAAAAAAAACAGTCACAAAATATAGAAGCCAAATATTGGTACTGAATAACTTTTTTCTTTTTCTTGTTCTGCTCCCATCACAATTATTTGATACTGATAAATTCATTTACAAATTTGTTTTATACAATTCATAAATTTCCATTTGTACAATTATGTTTTAAAATTTCCGAGTTCTCTAAAGATTGATTAAAAATTCCCTAAAGATCTTCAGATTATGAAGAAAAATAAAAACATTTATTTCAAACTGAACAATTAAAAAAATTGCTTCAAGCTTAAAGTTTATATTATGTGAATAAATATGACAATAAATAATTTATATTACGCTAATAAATGATTAAAGATAACTTTTATTATGCTAATAAAATATTGTAAATAATTTATATTATGATAATTAATGACTAAAAATAATTTGTATTATGATAATTAATGACTAAAAATACTCTATATTATGCTAATAAATAGTTAAAAATAGCTTTTTTATGCTAATAAATGACTGGAAATAGTTTAAATTATAATAGTTTAAATAATAAATGACTAGTAATAATTTATATTATGCTAATTAATGACTGGAAATTATATTATGCTTATAAATGATTAAAAATAACTCTTATTATGCTAATAAATGCCTGGAAATAATTTATATTATTCTAATAAATAGTTAAAAATAACTTTTATTATGCTAATAAATGACTGGAAATAATTCATATTATTTTAATAAATGACAAGGAATAATTTATATTATTTTAATAAATGACAAGGAATAATTTATATTATTCTAATAAATGACTAGAAAAATTTATATTATGCTAATAAAGAATAATTAATATTATGCTAATAAATAACTTGAAATAATTTATATTATATTAATTAATTACTTGAAATAATTTATGCTAATAAATGACAAGAAAAATATATATTAGGCCAATAAATGACTAGAAATAATTTATATTATGCTAATAAATGATTAAAAATAGCTTTTATTATGCTAATAAATAACTGGAAATAATTTATACTATGGTAATTAACGACTAAAAATAATTTATATTATGCTAACAAATGGTTAAAAATAGCTTTTATTATGCTATTAAACTGGAAAAAATTTAAATTATGGT
>JAOUZG010031332.1:3440216-3451655 GCA_026289955.1 Argiope argentata
CAGCTACAAATATTATTCAGCATTTAATGTTGTTCTTACTTATGGTACTTTCCATGGACTAGCCCCCTGTTGATACAGCAGCAGATTTAAGCCGAAAGGAACGTTTCTTGTTTTAGAAGTAGCATCAACTGTAGCCAAGATAACTACTTAGTTACACATTCATCACATTTGCTTGCACAACCCCTTTTTACAGGGGGGCACAATCACACATTTCACATATGGCAAACAGAAGAACACCCAAGCCAGAACCGGGACTCGAACTCGGGATTCGCAGAACAACAGGGAGACGTTCTACCTCTGTGCCAGAAAGCCGGCTCAGTGTTTGATCATCTATATTTGTATCTCTGTTCTTTTAAGTAAATGCTGACATTTCACTATTGTATTTTTATACAATTTAGACTATTCATCGATATTTAGCCTCCATCTAGCCAGTCTAATCTCTTCTGCATACCAGGCCACGGTGGTCTAATGGTTAAGCTTCGGCTTCGAATCATGAACCTGGAGCCAGAATGTTTCAGATTTGTGATCCGATTACCCCGAAGAACCGTTGTGTCAGCGGATCTGGTGAACGTCGGATCCATTCGAGACCAAACGTTCTCCCGTAGAAAGGGGTATGTGAGTTGGGGGGTTGCCCTCGTCATCTGATGGCAGATCAAAATTATGATATCAGTTCCAAAATAGCTCTAGTGTTGCTTTATTACGGATCGTTAATATAGCCGGCTTTCTGGCACAGAGGTAGGGCACTTTCCTCGTGTTCTGGGAGTCCAGGGTTCGAGTCCCGGTTCGGGCATGGTTGCTCTTCTGTGTTCTGTCTGTGAGATGTGTGACTGTGCCCTCCCTGACAAAGGAGGATGTGCCAACAAAGGTGTTGAGTGTGTAGCTCTTGGCCCTAGTTGGAGCTACTTCAAAAACAAGAGACACTCCTTTTGGTTTGAATCTGCTGCTGTATCAGTGGGGGGGAGTGTCCATGGCAAGTGCCATAAGTAACAACAACAAAAACGTTAATATAACTAAACAAAACTAAAGCTCTTCTGAATGTCGTTTAATCTAAATAAAAGAAGACAAAATATCAAACTGAACTAAGAATCGGATTACATGTATGAATTTTCACTGTTGTGTTTTATACAGCTTTCTGGCACAGAAGTAGTGCGTCTTCCTCGTTTTCTGGGAGTTCCGGTTTCGAGTCTCGTTTAGGGCACGGTTGTTCTTCTGTATGCTATCTGTGAGATGTGTGACTGTACCCCCCTCTAAAAAGGGGTTGTGCAAGTGACTGTGGTGAGTATGTAGATAAAGTTGTACTCTTGGCCCTAGTTGGCGCTACTTCAAAAACAAAAGACGCTTCTTTCGGCTTAAATCTGCTGCTGTATCAGCGGGGCTTGTACATGGCATGTGCCATTAGTAACAACAACACTCTCTGGTTTAAACATGATATTGGAATGAAATCAGAAAACTTGATTTTATTTATTAAAAAATTGCTTTGTTTTATATGTAGAAAAGAAAATTTCTATTCCATGTGGTTGTGGTTTTCTTTTTTGTTGTTGTTTTTTTTTATTTGTTTTACAAATTACATATATTCTTAAAACAAAATTAATTTACCAGGGGGGCAAATTGAAATAAGGGTCAATATTTATTTTAAAAAAATTATTGGTTTATGATTTATAATAAAGGGTAAATGATTTATGAAAAAGGCATAAAGAAAATGTACAAAAATGAGATTGAAAAAATCAAATTAAAAACAAATATAGAGTTGTTAATTACTTGTCCATCATCAAAGCTATAATAGTGTGGTGGTAATGGTCTCGTCTTCAGAATCTGATGACTTAAGATCCGAGATCATTTCAGCATAGATCTACAGCTTAAGTGTAGCTGGTGTTCATTGCTATTTGGTCCTTTTATGTTGCTTTATTTATGAATTGAGCAGACTTAAAATAAAAGATATTTGCTAATAGATCAAGTTGAAGGCTTTTAGTAGTAAATCAAGATCAATCAAAAATACTTTTTAAATTTTTTTCATTAGTTTTGAATTATAACGGGAAACAATTGGTTGATTAAAAGCATAACGAAAAAAATAAAAAGGTGAAATAAGGAGCTCTTCATTGCTTGTTAATCATCAAAGCCATGGTGGTAAGGCCTTGTTTTCGGAACCAAATGGTTTTGAATTTGAGATCCGACTTCAACGGAGTTTATTCTTGTTTAATGCTGTTAATGCCCTAATGTTTTAAAGCCACACTGAGGCTGTTTGGGGACGGACTTTGTAATTTAGAACCACGGTCAGATGACGAGGACGGCAAATGTTCTGACACCTCCCCTCTCTCCACATAAGTGAGAGGACGTTTGGACCTGACTGATTTTACTCACAACAAAAAAAAAACTTCAAGTAAATAAAAAATTATGACTAAATATTGACATTTAGATAGTTATACATGACCTGCATAAGCCTTTCGGAAATGGATTAGTTGTTAAAACTTTAGAAAAAAATTATATTATTCATAAAAGTATGGTATATGGTACTTTACATCTTTCGTAACCTCAATTTACAGAATGTTGAAATAACAAGTTGCAAAACTTGAGAATCCAAACTCACAAACAAAAACATAATTTCTGAATTGTATCTTATTTATGTAAATTGTTGAGTTTAAGGAGCTACTAAAAAGATAGTTAGCTTCCAAGGTTACAAAGTTTTTTTAATTAGAAAACTTGGCTGCAAAAGTAATAAAATAAAACTTGGTAGTTTGTAATAAAAATTATTCTAATTAGAATTTTGCTTCTATTTTATTAATTATCTGTTATTTTATGCTCAAAATTATCTTGTTAACGAGAAATATTCATGATAAGTTTGCTGATGTAGAAAACTCGAAATCCTAAAATTTATCAAACATCTGACGAATAAGTCCTCCAAATTAAAAGTTCATGCTCTTAATATTATCTTCAAGTTTTAAGCATTGGATTCGATACTAATTAACAGAAAAGTCAGAACTTCAGCAAAACTTCCATTTCACAATAAACATTTTCCGCTCCAAATCAAAGCACAAGACTCGTTAAATATCTTGTAGTGCTTCATCACTTGACTGTACTTCATGGAAAATTTTCCAAAAGCATCTTTTAACAATTCTTGACATCCTCATCAAAACTCAAAATTTAAAGTTTTCTTGCCTTTAAAGGAAAACCAAACTACATAATTTTGCACAAAAGGCTTTTAACGTGAGTAATAATTTGCCGTATTTCTTTTTGGAAAGCCAAGAGCTTGATCTTTAATCAGATGTCGCTAAGGAAGTTCTTACTGGGAAAATGGCACAAATCTTAAAGCATATTTGATTCTACGTCATTTGGCTCGTTGAGAACAAGATGTTATTCTATATTATAAAAGTGGATACTTGAAGTTATTTCACAGAAAGGGCTTCTAAGCAGTTGTTAAGGGAAAATTATTTCCATCTTTATAGTTTTTTTTATCTTAATTCTGATTCTGAGAAAACCTTCTTTCGGCAGTACGAGGATCGAATTGAAAAAGATACGAATTTATGTTACAGGTACTGAAAAAGAATAAAAGTTAAATAATTAATAATTGATATTTATTGAATTTAACTAATTTGATTCATCAATTTATTCTAAAGAATATCAATATGAAAACCAAACTGCTTAATTTCTCACAAAAGACTTTTTACATGAGTAACAATTTTGCTGTATTTCTTTCTGGCAAGCCAAGAGCTTGATCTTTAATCAGATGTCGCCAAGGAAGTGCTTACTGGGAAAATGGCACAAATCTTTGGGCATATTTGATTCTACGTCATTTGGTTCTTTGAGAACAAGATGTTTCTCTTTATGGTAGAAGTTGATACTTGAAATTACTTAGCAGAAAAGGTTTCTAAGCAGGTTTTAAAGGAAAATTCTTTCCATCTGGATTGTTTTTATCAAAATTCTAATTATAAGTATTCTTTCTTTTGGGTGCTGCTATGATTGAATTGAAAAAGATACGAATTTGCGATTCAGATACTGAAAAGGAATAGAAATTAATCACTAATCATTTCTATTTATTGAATTTTAAAAATTGGATGTATCAATTTATCCTAAAGAACATGAATATGAAAAACAAACTACATAATTCCACATAAAAAGCTTTTAACATAATAATTTGCAGTATTTCTTTTTGGCAAGCCAAGAGCTTGATCTTTAATCGGATGTCTCCAAGGAAGTGATTACTGGAAAAATGGCACAAATCTTGGGGCATATTTGACTCTACGTCATTTGGTCCTTTGAGAAGAAGACGAAAATATTTATGGTAGAGGTGGTTACTTGATATTATTTCTCAGAAAGGGATTCTAAGCAGTTGTTAAGGATAAATTCTTTCCATCTGGGTAGTTTTTTTATCATAATTCTGATTCTAAGAATAACTTCTTTCGGCGCTGCTATGATTAAATTGAAAAAGATACGAATTTATGTTACAGATACTAAAAAGAATAAAAATTAAGACATTAATAATTGATATTTATTAAATTTAACAAATTTGATTCATAAATTTATTTTAAAGAATATCAATATGAAAACCAAACTACATAATTTCTTACAAAATTCTTTTAACGTGAGAAATGATGTGCAGTATTTCTTTTCGGCAAACCAAGAGTTTGATCTTTAATCAGATGTCGCCAAGGAAGTACTTACTGGAAAAATGGCATAACTCTTAGGCATATTTGATTCTATGTCATTTAGTCCTTTGAGAACAAGATGTTACTCTACATAGTAGAAGTGGTTACTTGAAAATATTTCTCAGAAAAGGATTCTAAGCATTTTTAAGGGAAAATTCTTTCCATTTGAATAGTTTTTTTATCGTAATACTGATTCTAAGAATACCTTTTGCCGCTGCTATGATTGAATTGAAAAAGATACGAATTTGGGATTCAGATACTGAAAAAGATACTACTAATAATTTCTATTTATTGAATTAAACAAATTTGATTCATCAATTTATTCTAAAGAATATCAATATGAGAACCAAACTACATAATTTCTCACAAAAGGCTTTTAACATGAGTAATAATTTGCAGTATATCTTTTCGTGAGAGTTTGATCTTGAATCTGATGTCGCCAATGAAGTGCTTACTGGGGAAATGGCACAAATCTTGGGGCATATTTGATTCTATGTCATTTGGTCCTTTGAGAAGAAGACGAAAATATTTATGGTAGAAGTGGTTACTTGAAATTATTTCACAGAAAAGGTTTCTAAGCAGCTCTTAAGGTAAAATTCTTTCAATCTGGATAGTTTTTAAATCGTAATTCTGATTCTAAGAATACCTTCTTTCGGCGCTAAAATCATTGAATTGAAAAAGATAAGAATTTGTGATTCAGATACCGAAAAAAAAATAGAAATTAATCCCTAATAGTTCCTATTTATTGAATTTAACAAATTTGGTTTATCAATTTATTCCAAAAAATATGAATATAATAATCAAACTACATAATTTCCTACAAAATGCTTTTAACATCAGATGTAATTTGCAGTATTTCTTTCTGGCAAGCCAAGAGCTTGATCTTTAATCAGATATTTCCAAGGAAGTGCTTACTGGGAAAATGGCACAAATATTGGTACATATTTGATTCAGTGTCATTTGGTCCTTTGAGAACAAGATTTTTCTCTATATGGTAGAAGTGTATACTTGAAATTACTTCGCAGCAAAGAATTCTAAGCGGTTTTTAAGGGAAAATTATTTCCATCTGGATAGTTTTTATAAAAATCATAATTCTAATTCTAAAAATACCTTCTTTCTGCGCTACTATGATTAAATTGAAAAAAGATACGAATTTATGTTACAGATACCGAAAAAGAATCAAAATTAATCATTAATAATTTCTATTTATTGAATTAAATAAATTTGATTCATCAATTTATTATAAAGAATATAGAAAATATTGAACCTTAATATATTTATGTTAAATAACACACACTCTCGAAAAGAAAGAAAAATAATCCTTTCTCAAGATAAAGACGAAAATGTATATTTGTAAAAATGTAATTTTGGAACTGTTTCTAAATTTTTAAATTTTTAATTGCAGTTTCGATTAATTAAAAAATGAGAACTTGGCATTTTCTACTATAACTCTAAAAAATATCATATTATAAATTTATTTTTACATTATACATTGAAATATACAGTGCAGATTTTATTTCAATCTTTATAATCTAATTTTTTAATATTAAAATTACTTTTGGAGTAAAGTTTTTAATCTACAATTTTTTTTTATTTACCAAAATTATTCTTAACTAAATTTAGAAATATTTAACGTCGTTTGGCTAATTTTCTCAACATCAATAAAGTAAATAAATAATTATTCCACCCATAAATTATTTTATCGTTTCCTTTTCTTCTTTCAGAAATCAGAAAATGTGTTATTTCAATACTTATTTGATGCATTTTTCAACAATAAAAAAGCCATATTATTATAAATATTGATACATTGTCTTTCAAAAAAATGTTGTAAATAGGGTCTAAAAATAAAACAGAAATATCACAAATAAAAGTAGAACAGTTGAAATTCTGTAGATTTTCTAATGATGAAGTAACTGTAAGTTTCTTCATTTCAAAATTTTCTGTATTTGATTAATTATTTTTTAAACTAAAAAAAATGAATGAAAAGGGAAGAAATGTATAGATTAATATAAAAAATCTAATTTTAGTCTTTAATTTACTTAACTAATTAATTTAATTTTAAATAATTGGCTTTGAAATTATTTTTATGAAACTGCAAGTATAGTTGATATATATTAAATAAAATTAATTTGACGGCATTAATTTTCTGGTCAATTAATAAATTAAAACGATTAATTTAAACCAGGCTAATTATTTTAAAGGAGATATGAAATGCACGTATACAATTACAAAAGGTTTTATTTATATTACAAAAAAATATGAATTTTTTTCATTAATTATTTCTTTTCCGAAAAAAGAAAAATTTTAGCAAATATTATAATAAGTAAAAATTAAATAATATAAACTATGGAAATATATTAATCTCCTAGGGCTTAATAGATATTATAAACGTTAGATATTTATAAACAAGCTGTTAGGGCTGTTAGATATTTATAAACAAGGAAATAAATTTTAAATATATCACTAAAGAAAGCTTTACTGAAACTTTTACAAAACTTCATATGAAGTAAACATTGATTTTAGGACGCAGGTGTTTTGTGACGAATAAACAAGTCAAATATATCTTTTAACTTTCTTCACTGTATTTTTATAATAGTATAGGATTTTTATATTGCCTAAAACTAGTTGTTATAGTTTATTTCTGGGTATTAAACTTCTATTTTTCTTAAAAGTAGAAAATAAAATATCTTTATTAATACACTTTTATTTTACTTGGTTTGTTTCGCCTTTATATGTATGGAACATTGAAATTTGTTTTTTTTTATTTAAAATATTGAATGTTTGCAAATTAATGCATTCTGATTGATTTTACATAATTTAGTATTTTCAATGTTTTATTATCAATTAAACGATTAAATTGCTTAAATTTTAAATCCCTATTTCCATCGTAATTCAATAAAAGGAAATAATTAAAAGAAATATTGCTATTACTTTCTTGTGAAACAATATATCATAATTCTTTGATTCATTTTTAATTGAAAGATATTTTTCTACAATATTAAAGTTTTTCTTACAGATTTATTTTGCAATGAATTTAATAAACTTTCCTTTATCTTAAATAAATATTTAAATGAAAGTGAATTTATTTAGATAAGATAATTAATATTCTAAACCTTTTTAATACTTTTGAAAATTTAAACACTTTTAATGACATCAATATACAATTATGGCATTATTTTAACCACCAATATATTAAAAAAAATCATAATTTTCTACACAGCTGGAGTTAATTGCCTTTTTTTGTATTTCAAATTAAAATTTTGATGGATCAATGATAGTAAAAGAAAAAAAATAATTTAAAAAAAGATCAAACAATTAATAAGAAGAATGTCAATATTTCAAATTTTGTAAATCAATTACCCTTTTCTTCCAGTTTTTTTTATTGATCATGGATGTAAAAAAGATAATGGTTTAGTTCTCATAATAATATTCAATGTAAAAAAGTAAATAATGTTATATTTATGGCCACTGTTAGAATTGTGATTATTGGATGATTAAAAAATAAAATATATTTTGCAAAATTTATTTTTGATATAGTTAATTTAAGACAAAAAAAAAAATACATTGGACGGCAAAACCATAAAAAGTATCTTTTTTATTTTAATCCGCAGAAAACAAATCTTTATGACATTGTTGCGGAAATACTTTTATTACTAAAATATTTTTTTCGCAAAATGAAATGAATTGGGTCAATAAATGAAATGAATTCGTCGTGAATATTTTGATGCAATTTAATTAAAGTATGATTTGTATATTTTATTTGAGTACATTTAAACCGTTAATCGATAAAATGCACTAAATGTATTAATTTCATTTCGATGACCAATTTTTTGTGATTTTTATTTTCTCTCTAATAAATAAAATATTCTATAATCGGGAGAAATTTGCAATCATTATTTTGATCAATTTCTCCATCTCAGAAATCCTTCAGCCCAATTTTAGAACTTTCAGAATTATTAAATGATGTCCACCTGTCTATGAGTATCATTAGTCAGAAATGCTTAAACTAGATGAATTAAATTTAGTGTGCAGCTTTTACTTTTACATATTTCTTTACCAAGTTTCTATCGAATTTTGAACAAAATTCCTATGCAAGGATTTTGTATGGGTGAAAATTCATATATAAATTATAACGATAAAAAAGTATAACACTTTTTTTTCAAAATTTTAAACTTTGTATTATCATTTAAAGTACGGAACTTTATCAAATTAAGAAACAAACCTATCTAATTATATGTCTGTCTGTACATTCTCATACACATAAGCGTATCAACTCAAAAGTGAATCGGAATTCTTACGTCATATTGTTACTAATTTTGTATTTTGACCGATTGAAAAAATCCATTATCCATCATTATTCAGTTCATTATCAAAATATAAATACAGAGTTAATCAATCATGTATGATCTATTAAAAATAAGAAAATTATGAACATATACATATGAACTAAGTAAGCCCAATGGGATATCCGAAATAATTAAGAAATAATAAATTACAACTTCAGAGATTTAGTGTAAATAGAAATATTTGTTAGTGCTAAATGTTTTTACTATCACAAATGTTAAGTCTAAAATATAACTAATTGAAATGGTCTCCTAAAAACTTTCTCATTTAATATCTGATAAATTTGTCATGCAAGATGACGTCCGATTGGTACCAATGTACAATACTATATTACTAATATTAACTGTTGTCATGAATTTGGCATTTTTATTTAATCCATCTTGTCATTCTTGGCGAGTTTTTTGGCGATTAATCCCATGTATGCCATTAGTAGAATTCGAATATCGAATTTGCTTTAGATACTTTTTTGTTAACAGTTTTAAACAAAGATTTAGCACAAAATTTATTTGTTGACACAAATATCAAGGCCATATTTGATACATTTAAGTCACAGCGTTTCTGAATTATCATATTTACAGGACGGTGTCCTGTCATAATAGTAGTGCGTCTTTAACGTCATCTGACTGCCCCGGATTCGCGTTCCGGTTAGGGCATGGCTGCTCTTTTGTTTTCTAACTATGAGATGTGTGAATGCACCCCCTGTAAAAAAGGGCTGTGCAAGCGAATGTGATGAGTGTATTGTAAAAGTCGTACTCTTGGCCCTCGTTGACACTATTTCAAAACAAGAGACGCTTATTTTAATTTAAAAAGCTGATGCATCAGCGAGCTTGTACAGGGCAAGTGCCGTTAGAAACAAAGCAACAACATATTTCTGAAAGTGCAGATTGACAGACAATAATCCGGTTGTTGTATTTGTTTTATAATGTCAGAAAAAAAGGAAAGCTACATCACTCTCCTGGAATCGTGAAGAAATTTTGCTTGTTACTGGACATGGTCCATTCCTTTGTTTTCTACTCTGGTTACATTCATTAGGAGATGACTACTGCTCTTGTGGTGAAGTCGGCGATCCCATCCACTTTGCTACATCCTGTCCTTTTACTTTTTCATCGAACCTTCGAAAACCCTCATCTTCGCTCTAAAGTCTTTTGTATAAAAGAGTCCTTAAAAATTCATCTTCCAAAAAAGGAATCATAAACACGATTAGATTTCTAATTGTTCATGGAGGACTGTGACAGTTCAATTAAACTCACCAATTTTTTAGAGTAACAATTAATGTCACGCATTATTGTAATAAAACCTTTTAACCCTTCAAGTTACTAATTCTTTTATTCCCTCATATTTTCATTCATACTATACATTATGATATTTATTCATCCATTTTTGTTGTACTCCGGATCATCTTCATTCTAATTTTATCATTTATTGTTATGCTATATGTGTGTGCATTTTGTATCTTGTATGTTTCTTTCTAATCGATTACAGTTTTTTTTTAATAAAATTCACCTACATCTATACCAAACCGGAAAGCGGCCATTTGAAACGGAGGAGGGGAGTAGAAATGGAAGAGGGGTTAAGCGTCCCAGATGTCTACAATATGGATTTTAAATGTCCTCCCGAATCATGCCAATCTGGCTCTTCTTCTTTTGTAGCTAACATGCTGTCTTTTATTCGAAAAGCTGAACAAACAAACTTCAGCTGAACAGATTTTATTCAAAATATAATAGAAATTTGAAAATTTGGTGCAAAGACCATATACCAAATTTCTACCGTCTAACTCAAACTTGTTTTTAATTATCTTTAAGAGAGGAAGAGAGACATTTTCGAAGATTTTTTATTGAACTCTGGAAATTCTAAACAATAGAGATTCGTCAAAATAACGAATTCAAATTTCTAATATTTCTAAATCCGAGTTCAAATTTATGATATGCTTTATTTACACTACGTATACAAGAAAATCACAGGGGTCCTGGAATAGGGGGAGCAAGTCTTCTCCATGATTTGGGCGTGCCCGGTTCCGAGTCCCGGTACGGGCGTAATTGTTATTTCGTGTTCTGTCAGTAAGGTGTGTGAATGCACCCCCTGTAAAAAAGGGCTGTGCAAGCGAATGTGATGAGTGAGTAGCAAAAGTCGTACTCTTGGCCCTAGTTGGCGCTACTTTGAAAACAAGAGACGCTCATTCGGCTTAAAATCACTGACGGTCGCCAGGGAGCTTGTCCAAGGCAAGTACCATTAGCAACAACTGCAAGTGATAGTTGTTATAAGTGTCAATAAATATTTCAAATAGCATGCACTATTTAATCACATAAACTCATATATTGTTGAATTAAAAAGTACAATTTTGAATTGGCTATAGTTGGCGCTACTACAAAACTAGAGACGCTAATTAGGCTTAAGGTATCCGCCTACGTTAAAAACACTGGTTTTCCGCCATATTGGCGAATTTTTAGACCAGCAT
>JAOUZG010031332.1:3552231-3590297 GCA_026289955.1 Argiope argentata
CTTCATCCATGACTTTTCATTTTAACACTTCATCCATGACTTTTCATGTTAACACTTCATTCGTGACTTTTCATGTTAACACTTCATCCGTGACTTTTCATGTACAAAAAATTAAAAGTCCTGGTGGGTTAAAACGGAGTTTTTGCTTGGCATGTATGACACAAATTGTAGTTTATTTAGTTAGCATTTTCTTTTAATTTAGTAGCAGCCTTTTCAAGATTCATCAGTGATTCATCCTTTAAATCATCCAAAAATAAATCAGATACATACCGTAGATTCATAAATGTATGCTTCGAAATGTTAACACATGAAAGGTATCCATTGCAGTCATCGCCGAAAATAAATGCCTCTTTAGTCGCAATTCAGAATGTCCAAAAATGTTAACACCTTATCTGTGACATGTCATTTAAATATGTACAAAAAATTAAAAGTCCTGGTGGGTGTGAAACAGAGTTTCTACTTGGCTTCCATAACATCAATTGTAGTTTATTTAGTCAGCAATTTCTTCGAACTTGATTGCGGCTTTTTCAAGAACTTTTAAAATATCGTCTTGGTACAATTTGCTATTGAAAAAATTAGTTTGCTTTTTCAAGTCCTCGATTAACTCATTAAGAATCTCTAGTTTGTTTTTAAAGTTTGACAAAAAATCATCACCGGTGACCGGTTCTGCCTTGTAGGTTTCATACAGTTGTTTACATTCTGCGATTGTTGCTTCAGCGGATTCAATCATCCAATGATTCACTTTAATCTCTTCTCCTTTCAGCTTTTTGGTTGCACTTTGAACTTTCAACAGCTTTCTACACAGAGACAACTCCTTTTCCCTTTTCTTGATTAAATTCAACATGCTGCTTACTTTCTTTGAATCTAACGGCATAATTAGGTTTTATGACGGGTTTACATTCGGGTAGTTATAAGATGGTCATAAGTAGAGCATGCGCAGTAAGGGACTGATTCATGTTTGCCACAATTTCATAAAATGGATTCCGATATTCCACGCTTGGCTATAAATTGCCATTTTGGCGTCCCTGAATTTTTCTTTTTCACTGCGCATCTTATTAACACTTTGGTGACCGGCAATTTTACACAGAAACTATGTCATGTCGCCGGCTACTTTTTTGGGATTGAATATGAAAGTAAAACGTTCTAAAAAAAGACTCCAATTATAAATTGAAACAGATAATGCAAGTGCAATGGCGAGTTAACACGTCACCGGTCAACAACGTTTGGACATGAAAAAAAGAGTTAACTCGTCACCGGTCAGCAAAGTGTTAAAATGGAAGATATTTAGACAGAGAAAAATTGATATAGAAATAAAAAAAAGGACCAACATACCTAAATTTGAAAAACTATAGAAAACAAATGCCAAAAAAAAAGATAAAAAGGAAATCTGCTATGAATATTTCAATGTATCATGTCAGAACATCATTTCTTGAACGGCCAAGCACCACGTGCCTGTGCAAGTTAAATTATATTTTTATTCATTTTAATCGTTTCGTAGAATGAGTCACTTTGGTATTGCAAACGATCCAAAAAATATGTCTCGCATTTATTGTTTACAAAAATATCACATTTCCTGTTAATTTAAGTTTATATAATCACGTGCTCAAAATGACAATTTTTAAAATTTTAATTTGCTGCAGTCATCAACTTAATTTTTTTTTAAATCAGAGCTTTCATAAATGCAATGGCAACGCGTTATTAAAAGCTGATTTTTTGAAATGTTCGTGCTGATAATAAAATTTAAAATTTTCGCCTATGACGCCACTAATCTCATTCCCAAAACAAGATCATGTTCTGACATGATAATAATACGTGAACTTTCACAAACAAGGAAGATATTTTTTTTTAAATAAGGAAGGTTAATTCCAAAAATATTTAAAACAAACTCTTTGAAAGATAATATTATTTTAAACTCTTTGAAAGATAACAAACTCTTTGAAAAGATAATATTAATCTTTTCATAGAGTTATTATTAATAATAATAACTCTATGAAAAGATAATATATCAAACTCTTTGAAAAGATAATATTTAAAAAGATAATATTTGCAAATTGGAAAAAAGGAGCTTTTTGCGATTAAAAATGAGGAATAAAACAAAATTCTTCTAGTTTAAAGTTTGATTACTTAAACATTTGCAGGTAAGAAATGTATTATCTAGTTCTTGGACTAAAAAAAAAGATTGAAATGAAATATGCTATGCATATTTCAATGCATTATGTCAGAACATCATTTCTTGAACGGCCAAGCACCACGTGTTCTGGCAAGTTAAATTATATTTTTATTCATTTCAATTGTTTCAATGAACGAGTCACTTTAGTATCGCAAACGATCCAAAAAAACTTTGTCTCGC
This sequence comes from Argiope argentata, assembly GCA_026289955.1. Taxonomy (NCBI): domain Eukaryota; kingdom Metazoa; phylum Arthropoda; class Arachnida; order Araneae; family Araneidae; genus Argiope; species Argiope argentata. Next base: position 3,554,582 of record JAOUZG010031332.1, read on the forward strand.
ATTGATTTTTTTTAAAAAATATCCCATTTCCTATTTATTTCATTTCATATAATCGCGTGCTCAAAATGACATTTTTTTTAGGTTTTATTTGCTGTAGTCCTTAACTTATCTTTTTTAATCAGAGCTTTTGTAAATGCAATGACAACACGTTATTAAAAGCTGATTTTTTTTAGGTGACGCGGAGATGATAAAATTTTTATTTTTCGTTTACGTATTTTTGTTGACTCCACAAACCTCCTTCCTAAAAAAAGCATCATGCCCTGACATGGTAATAAAATGAAAAAGAAAAAAAAAATCCCAACCTTGAATCTAAAAGAACAAACCAAAAAATGTCGGAATTAATTTATAATAAGTTATCGATTTTTTCACTTCAAAAAAACTGCCATATTTTACAAACAAATGATTAGTAAGGGGAAATAATGCAATACAAATGCTTGTTGTTCCTCTATCATGATAAGTATTTGTCATGAACTGAACAGCATTTTTAGCTCTTGCATGTATATGCTGCCTACTGTTAAATTTCAATTACTAATTTGATTAAAATTTTTGAGTTTTTCTTTTTTTAATGAGCATTTACTATCATCCAAATAACACCTACTAGATTTAGTCATTCTAGTCCTACCGATCTTTTCCGTGGAACATTTTACAGATTTTGAATCATGCATGGGACTTCACGGGACAAAATCTACAATCATGTACTTCAATATCAAATTTTGAACAAAATTCGTGCTTGGCGTTCAGTATTCTCGCAAACAAATATGGGGCTGGGATAGCCTGGTTGGTAGAGTGTAGAACTTGAACTCCTTAAGCGTCATTCCATCGACCTGTTGAATCTTCAGACGAGCCACGCGTTCCCCTATTTTACCTCCCTTGCGGAATCTTGGGATGCTTTGATGTCTGTAGGCGCATCCATATTTTTCACGCAAATTGTCGGTAAAGTGTCAGGGCATCAAAGAAGCCCAGGAAACCGCGAGGGGTAAAACGGAGGAACGCGTAACCCGTCTAAAGGCTCGCAGGACGTTGGAACTAGGCTTTAGGTTGGAAGTTCGAAACTGACCGGCCAAAAGATTCCCCGACAGTGTGGCGGCGGGTGCTTGTTAAATCTGTCGTGGTAGCAAAGTCCTCCATGTCGGGAGTAATACCACTGGGGATACTGGGTCAGAGGAGATCGTTCTCTGTTCCAGATCTAAATAACGATATGAGAGGAATGAATGAAAAATGCATGGATGAAGTCCGCCCCTTTAAAAGGGTAGTGACGTGTGTGTAGGTAAGTCTTACTCTTGGCCCCAGATGACCCTACTTGTTAAAAACAGGAGACGCATACCTTCATATTAAATTCTGTTGGTGTATCAGCGGGGTTTGTCCACGGCAAGTGCCACAAATAAGAACAACATCAGACAAATAAACGCAATAATTCAAAAAAAAATCATTGACAAATAAATGAAATTTAGTTTGTGGTCTTGGGGCATAATTGCAGCTTTATGTCAGATTTTGGACCATTTGTAAAGATGGGAAAATGTCGTTCATCAATCAAAGAAAACTTTTATTTTAGTTACTTTTTATTGAATATTTACAATTGTTCTTCTCGTGTTCCGCTTTACAACGGAAGGAGAGGTGCAGTAGGTTTTGAGGATATGGACCCCTGAGCATCTTAGGGCAGAAAATTGACCTGTAGCTCACACACGTCACAAACCCTTTTATTCGAAGCGAACTTCGTTCATGCATTTCATACATTTGTAGCGTTAACCTTCCACACCCGATAATATCCTTCGAGCTGAAGGGTCCGTTTTGCTTGATCGGTATGTTACTCGGCTTTCGTACCGCGACCTTCAATCACTACACATCCTCCAAAGATCATAACTTAGATCTGACACAGAGACCGATTTCTTCTGATTCAGTAAGCCCAGCTGTATTACTATTGAAATGGAGGACTTTGTGACCACAACAGATTTAGTGCTCACCACGCAGTCTTCAGCTAGCGGGTTCGAACTCACAGATCAAGAAATGAGAATCCAACGCCCTACCAACCAGACTATCCCGGCCTAATAATTACATTTACAATAAACAATTGATCAAAAAATTATACTAGCATTTAATTTTCGACGCCAATGGAGTGTTCACCAAAAATTGAGGTAACTCAAAATGGGTAAATTTTTTACGCCAGTTGGAGTAATCCAATACAGATTAGAAAATTTTAATTTTCCTTATTCCGTTCTATTTTAATTCGAAAGCACTTCAAAATGAATCTGAAAATTCGACTAATTAACAATGTTCGATTTTAAATGCATCGAGCATAATGAAAATAAACAAAATCGTTTAAAATTATCGGCCTAAAACATATTAAGCATAACCTCATTGGGGCTTGGAAAAAATAATTTGAATTCGTTACTTATCTGGCAAAGAGAAAATGAAGAGTTTTGGCAAAAAAGTTTATTTATAATTAAATAATAAAAAACTATGAATTAATATTGCAAAAAACTCTATTAACATCAAATGTCAATCACTACAAGTTTTAAAAAATTTACTTAAATTTGAGTGGCTGAATAAGAGGTATTTTATTAACGACTGAAAATTTGAATATAAATTGTGTGTGTGTGTGTGTGTGTGTGTGTGTGTGTGTGTGTGTGTGTGTGTGTGTGTGTGTGTGTGTGTGTGTGTGTGTGTGTGTGTGTGTGTGTGTGTGTGTGTGTGTGTGTGTGAGAGAGAGAGAGAGAGAGAGAGAGAGCTAATAGTAGGAATTGAAAAATAAAACTGTAGAATTTTTTTTCTCTTATTTTCTTTTCGATAACAGCTTTATATCTTAAATTTCTACTTTGGAATTTCATCACTTTTTTCCCTACCACATTTCAGAAGAAATCACTGACCTTCAACGTAAAACATCATTATCGTCAGATAATAAAATGTAATCAGATCCATGTGACTATTCATGACATTTTGATTATGTAATAATATCAAACCCGGTAAACTTAATCAGTTCCTTATCTTCTGATCCAAATTCTTCTAGAGTGACTTATCGATAATTCATATTTCGTAATTATTACGAAATATGAATATCAGAAGAAATAGCTATTCTCAGAATATATACTTTAGACAAGGGAGTTAAAACTCTTAATCAGTTTTACAAATTAACGATTTCAAAAAAAAAAAAAAATGATGGTAGTAGGGTATATTTTGAGCAAAGAAGATATAAACTTTTTATTAAAAAGGAACATTGTAACTGAATTAAGTTTAATTAATTTAACATCCCGTTGTAAAGCAACACTAGTGGTATTTTAGGGTGGACCTCACAATTTTAAACCGTGGTCAGATGACGAGGACGACACCTGAGTTGGTACCCCTTCTCTCCCTTCTGGCTTCTCCTTCTCTACAGCACACCACCTGAATAACGTTTGACTCTAAAGCCGCAGTTACACGACCTGTGAATCTTCAGACGAACCACGAGTTTCCCCTTTTTACCCCTCTTGCGGTTTCCCGGGGTGCTTTGACGTCTGTGGACGCGTACGAAGTTTTCCCGAAAATTGTCGGTAAAGTGTCCAGGCATCAAAGGACTCCAAGAAACCACAAGAGGGGTAATATGGGGGGGGGGACGCGTGACTCGTCGGAGATTCGACAGGTTGTGTAACTGCGGCTTAACGAATTCAATATGCTACAAACCCCCTTACACCCCCTTAGAAAAGGACTCGAACCAGAAATGAATTAGAATTAGATCATGAACCGACACCTTATCACCAATCCACCCCTATATCCTCATATCCCATTACATCATAGGAAAGATAAAGAAAATGAGTCAATCCTTAGATTAACAGGTTATTTTTGTTATTTTTTATTAAATAATTACAATTATTATAAATAATTGATCAAATCTGACTTCTAGTTCACACACGTAACAAATTCTTTCAACGATGGCGGACTTGATTCGTGCATTTCATTCATTCATCCAAAGATCATAATTTAGATCTGGAACAGAGAACGATCACCTCTGATCCAGAACCCTCACTGGTATTAGTCTCGATATGGAGGAGTTTGCGACCACTACCGATTTAACAAGCACCAGCCACCACATATACGGGGTGTCTTCGGCAGGTTGGTTCGAACTCGCAGCGCCAAGGGATGCGAATTCAACGCCCTATCAACCAAGCTATCCCCACCGAATTTAAAATTTAAAAAATACTTTATTACAAAAGCAGTGAAAAACAAACTGCGCAAAACATTTAATTGAAATCCATAACAGTTCCATTCCAAACAAACCAATTAATCGTCAAAGGTAACTCATTATATTTAAAAAAAAACTATTTTTATTTAGTATTTTTATAACTGACAACCAATTTATAACTCTTTTAGTGATAAAGATACTACCAGGGCCCAACTAAGCCAAATTGGGGCCCCCTCTGCTTAGATATTTTATTAATGAAGAACATTCATTAAAGAAAAAAAAGCAAAATAAAATTTATATTCAATATGGGGCCCCCACATAAGCGGGGGCCCGGGGCTAAATGCCCCATATGCCCCTGCCTTAGTCAGGCCCTGGATACTATCTAGTACAAAACCCACCTCATCGCATTTTAATAGCCTCGAAATCGTCAACCCCCGACGCCCGAAATAGGGAATGTATTTTAATTGTCCTGGAATGTCGTTTGCCCACCCCTTCCGCTTTAAGTGCCATCGCCTTTGAATCAAGACATTGCTTAGCCATTAGACACTCGCTTCCTTAACTAGGAAGGGGGACGGTCAGCTGTCTCTGATCACAACAGAAGGGGTGGTATTCGAATGCCACGAAAGGGACTCACTGCCTCCTCATTCCATTGTGGCCGAAGTCGTTAAATTGACAGATGGCTGCCTCGGTCGGGGTGCTCCATGAGAATTGGGATGTTCAATTGTAAGCTGAAGGCAATGGAACTCATGTTGGTTCGAAGGCATGTGTTTTCAACTGAAAAGCATTTCACTGTAGGCGACATTAAATAGAGCGATAAACAGCCATAGTTGTTTTAAATGTTTTCGAGGAATCAGTTTAAAATTTTAGTCCTGGAATAAATATGCAAATTAGTTTCAGTAACAAAAAAATTAGTTTCATAACCTTAATCAAATAATCCATTGATTAACTAAATATTTCAACATTTTAACCCTTCTTTGCATGATTTTTTCTTTTTAAAAAAAAAATCAGGGTGATGTAATTAATGCTCTAGATTAAAGGAAAAATATTTTTAAAAAAAATCTTGGTGTAAATAAAAATATGTATTATGTAAAAAACAATACGATGGAAATTTACATCATCATGCATTGTCACATATTTAGCTCAGCATTAAATAAATAAAAAAAAATATTTTTTACTAAATCTTCTTTAATCTGTATGATAATTTAAATAATTAATTATTATTAATAATAAATTAATTTCCATAAAACAATTTAAAATCTCGCTCACTTCTTCCAGTCACAACAAACAGCGGAATGACAAGTTGTAGGCCTCTTAATTGACAGTGACGTTTGCTATTTTTTGAAAACTGCGTTTTTTTGTACGCAATAGTAGCTTAAAAAGTTGCCAGCAACAACAAATTTACAGTACAAGGGTTTTGAGTACCTTTCCATTTTATCATGCAAAGAAGGGTTAACATTTCGAATCTTAACACATAGCATACGCCCTCCCCCTCCCCACCGTTTTTAAAGCTATAAAAACATGCATAAGAAATAAGATGAAGATATGCACATTTTTAATTTGTATTAGGTATTATAGTTAGATTAAATATCCTAAATATTACTAAATATTTTGTATATATATTTATTCTATAAGATTTTTTATCATATGAAAACATGATGTTTTGGTTAAGAGGGTTTGAAGTCTTCGAAATTTACGGGAAAAAAATATTTTTACCTGCTTTTACCAGTATTGTATTTTTATTACGTATGCTTCGTTGAAAGAAGATGCACATTTAAAAGGCTGACGAAGAATTATGACATCATAGCTGTTATTTCATCTGAAAATCAATCGAGCTCCAAAACTTTGTTTGCCAGCTAGAAAAAGTGAAAGTTTTAAAATTATATATCTACATAGTCACGATGATTGAATTAAAGGCACGGATAGCTAGAAACAATTGATTTTATTAGCACCAAGCAACTCGCTGGAGAACAGGATGAAGAACTGAGCCGAACTCAGCTTTTATGCATCTGGAGAACATTCGAGAATCATCTCGCTCGAATAGTAAACAATGTTCTAGAATCATCCCGATTTTAGAGAAATAGTAGGAACAAATTTTTAATTAAAAATTCCAGTCTTTGGATAATAAGCACTGGGCGGGAATCGAACCAGTGACCAACGGATATACAGTCCAATGCTCTGCCAACCGAGCCATGGTGAATTATAACAGCCTTTCTTTTTGAGGCAATATATATAAGGAGAAGAGATAGAGACCGATAGAGGTCTCGTGATTGTTTCAAATCGGTTTAAACTGATTAAGGACTTAAATTAATTAAGATAAATAGTGACTTAAAATAATAACATTCTCACATGATAATTTGAAATTTATGATCAGAGATTCTTTTTTTTTAATTACATTTTATTTATTATTTAGTTCACAGACTTTAATGCTTTACAGGGTGATATTTGGTGAAGCATATTCCCTTAAACAATAATGTTCGTCATCATTATTAATTTCTAAATTCATTTATTATTTCATATCTCTTTACAAAAAGCAATTTTTAAATGATAGTCGAGTTTCGAAAGATTGATTGAAAATATTAATAAATCAATCAATTTCCAAAAAATGATTGAAAATATTAGAATAATCGAAAAATTAATAAAATACAAATTAATATAAAAATAGAAATCGTTCACAAAAGAAAAGTTTTTCTCTCTTTAATAAACTACAATTTCACAATATTTATTTTCAGCATATTAAGTAATTTTATTGATTTAAATAAATCATGAATGAAAAGATAAACAATCATTTTTTAATTCAATGATTATTTACAAAAGTTTATGATATGAAAAGAAATCATGAAGTTTAATATTTGCTGAAATTGTTTAAAATATCACTTTTCTCACTAATTTCAACTCCTGAATTTTTATTTGAATAAACTGGCAAAAAAAGTAAAAAAATCAATAAAAAATTCAATTGGTAAAAAAATACAGATGGAATTATTTTAATTTTAAGAGACTGGGAGTTTCAAATATCTTCTAAACCACATCATTATTTCTTATCCTTTTACAAAATTCGGCACTATTTGCAGAAGTATCTTGTTTTAAGACATTAAGGACCATTCACGAATTTTCTCGCGTTTCGCGTCCCATCTGTTACATATCACTCACGAATCATCTCGTGTTGCGTGCTTTGTCTGTTATTACTTCATAAATAATAAAGTTAAAGATGATTTTAGAGTGTACAAGTTTGCCCAAAAACTTTCTGTCCCATGCATTTGTATTATAGATTTCTTTGTCGTTCTTAAAGTATAAAATGTTTACGTCTGGTTGATTATGCATTTATATAACCGAAAAATGCGAAAACGAGATTTCTCGTGACAAGGCAACAATGTCAGGGGTTCTTAAACGGGAAATCTCGTGACATATACTGTATGCGTTAATGTCAAAGTTATTCGATAATATTCATGGCACAACATTTATACCTTTCTTATACCTTTTAGAGTCCAATGTTACTACAAGAGTAACAGAATTGGTAAATGGTGATAAAAATCGTCATGTTGTGCTCAAAAACACAATTTCATGTTGTTGCTTCTTATGTTAAAAACACAACAGTTTGTTTGTTTGTTTTTTAAATTCCCTCTAAAATACGCGATTAAAATTATTATTATTATTTGCCCTTTCAGTGTTAACAATGATGTCATCTATAACTGCTTTATTCTCCTCGGAATCAATAATTTTAAAACCGAAAAAAAATTATTAAAAAATAAAATAAAAAAGCAAGAGTAAAATGTTGTTGTTTTTTTATACAAGTATTTAGCTACCATTTATTTATCGTTTGTTAAGGTATGTTTCACAAATATGAATCACTCCAAGAACATAAATACAAAAAAATAGTATATGATTTCTTTTAAATCTTCCATTAAATAAGTTTTAAAAAATTCAACTCTAGACACTAAATGAAATAGAGCAGGGCTATAAAAACTATACTGTATATTATTATTGTTCTTGTCTCAGAACATGATGTTGTTTTGCGGATCAGGTTTTTAAAGCCGACAAAAATATGTAGGCAAAAAATAAAAATTTTATTATCTGCTCGAGCATCTCAAAAAATCAGCTTTTAATAAAGCATTCCCATTGCATTTACAAAAGCTCCGATTTAAAAAAAAATAAGTTAATAACTACAACAAATAATACCTAAAAAAATGTCATTTTGAGCACCTGATTATATGAAATAAAATAAATAAGAAATGGGATATTTTTTAATACCATAAATGCGTGATCAAGTTTTTTTGGATCATTTTCAATACTAAAGTGACTCATTAAATGAAACAATTAAAATGAATAAAAATGTAATTTATCTCGCACGAGCACGTGGTGCTTGGCCGTTCAAGAAATGATGTTTTGGCATGGTACATTGAAATATGCAAAGCAGATTTCATTTTAATCTTTGTTTTATTTTCATTTTACTGTCTAAAATCCTATTTTATATTAAATCCATGCTTATATGTTGGACCCATGGATATATATTAAATCCATGACTTTCTAGGGATAGTGGTATTCAGTTAAATTTTTTCGGATCCCCCCAAATCAAATTTTTGCCCTGGGGCCCAATTTAGCGTAATTGGGCCTTATTCGCATAGAAAGAATACAAAGAGAAAGTATCGTGATCATCAAAAATTTAAAGGAGGTTTTGACTAATTATATGCTCTGTTTCTAATTATATGCTCTTTAGAAAATATCTTACTTTTGAAAATTATTTCCTTTACTTGAGCGATATTATGATTAAAATGTAATTCTGAAAAAAAAAATCCCCTTTTGTTTGAAAGAAGAAAGATTTTTGAAAATGTATTAAAAATTCCAAAAATTATCCTTTTTTTTCAGAATTATTTCCTTTAATTAAGTAATTTAAAGGTTAAAACAAAATTCTTAAAAAAAAAATCAACTTCTGTTAGAATAAAAAAATGTTTTGTTTTTTTAAATGTCTTCAAAATTTCAGAAACTATCTTACTTTGAAAATTATTTCCTTTAATTAAGTGATATAAAAGTTAAAACAAAACCACGAAAAGAAATTGTGTTCTGTTTGAATGAAGAAACTTTTTTGAAAATGTTTTATAAGTTTCAGGAAATATCTTTCTTACAAAATTTTTTTTTTTTTCAATTAAATAATACAAAGGTTAAAACAAAATCATGAAGAAAAAAAATCGGCTTCTGTTGGAAACAGAAACAATTTTTAAAATGCCTTTCAAAATTTCATAAAATATCTTACTTCGGAAATCATTTCCTTTAATTGACATAAAGGATAAAACAAAATCACGAAAAAGAAAGAAAGAAAGAAAAAAAAAAAAAAACGTCTTCGGTTTGAATGAAGAAGCATTTTTGAAAATGTTTTATAAATTTCAGGAAATATCATCCTTACAAAATTATTTCCTTCAATTAAATAATATAAAGGTTAAAACAAAATCACACACACAAAAAAAATCGGCTTCTGTTTGATTGAAGAAACATTTTTGAAAATGTCTGAAAGATTTGAGAAAGCATCTTTCTTTCAAAATTATTTCCTTTAATTTAGTAACATAAAGGTTAAAACAAAATCAAGAAAAAAAAAGTCGGTTTCTATTTTAATAAAAAATACTTTTGAAAATGTTTTAAAAAATGCAGGAAATATCTTTCTTTCAACATTATTTCTTTTGATAAAGTGATATAAAAGTCAAAACAAAATCCCCCCCCCAAAAAAAATCGCCTTCTGTTTGAATGAAGAAACATTTTTCAAACTGCCTTAAAAATTTCAGGAAAATATCTTTTTTAGAAAATTATTTCCTTTAATTAAATGATGTAATGTTTGAAATCTAAAATCCTGAAAGAAGAAAAAAATTATAATTTCTCTCACTTTCAACAGCAATAAAGATAATTTTTTCTACCCAAATCTCTCAAACAAGATTTTTCCACCCCTTTATGTTCGAGCAATTTCCCGTCCTTTATTGTCAAGCATGGGAAAAAAATTCCCCTTCTTGCTTTCCTAGAACTGTGTCAAGGGGTGGACGGGGAACAGCTAGCCCTTGTAGGGAAAAGGGAAAAGACATAATCTTGTCCGAATTCCATAGAGAAGCTACAGCTTGTTGATTCAGATATCCATGCTATGCGTATTGTAATGCTCCCTTCTCAATAGACTGATTGAAGGATTTGGCCTTGAAAAGGGGAATTCAATGGACCGAAACGTCCAGCTGGAGTCTCAAAGGGGGGAGGGGATTTGCTAAGGTTTGAGCATTACAGGACAGGGCTTTACTTCTAACAAGAAGTGATTAATATGAAATGGGAATATTTCGTGGAAATAGTCCTGTTCATGTGTTTATGGGAATGCCCAGGGGCCGACTTAGCCAAGCTGGGGCTCGGGGCAAAAACTTCTTTGCGTCCCCCTATGCTTTACTGCTTTAGTAATGAAGAACATTCATTAAAGAATGAAACGTAAAATAAAATTTATATTCGATTTGGGGACAACTGCCCCGTATGTCCCTGGCTTAGTCAGGTCCTGGGAATGTCCATGGTTTTGCACATTTAGGGAAATGATATGTATATAATTGTCTACCTATATGGTCTGTTAAACTAAAATAATATAACCTATATAGCAACATAATTTAAATAATCTATTATTATTAAATCCTTTAAATTATTTTTAGATTCTATATAATTTTAAACGATATAAAAAATTTGCAATTTTAATCGAATAAGAAATATATGCAGCTATCCTGAGTTGAATGGCGATAACTATATGTGCATTACAAATTTATTTAACGTTAATGTTGTGCCTCATTTTATTACAATTGTCTATCTTACTGTCATTTAAACTACACTAATGCAAATTATATTGTAGCCTAATTATATATAATCTATTATTATTGAATATTTAAAATTATTTTTAGCTTCCTGTATAATTTTAAACCATCTAAAAAAATGCAATTTTGATCGAATAACAAATAAAAGTAGCTATCCTGAGTCGAAAGGTGGTAGCTATATGCGCACTACAAATTTATTTTATTTTAATGTAGTGGCTTATTCTATTACAATTGTCTATCTCTACTGTGAGTTAAACTACAATAATATAATTTACATTATATTATTGTAGTATTACAAATATATTTAATCTATTATTATTAAATCTTTTATTATTTTTTTATCTTCCTATATAATTTTAAAAGCTATAATTTTTTATTATGTCACAACATGATGTTGTTTTTAGGATGAGGCTTTTGGCGTCAACAAAAATCCGTAGGTCAAAAATAAAAATTTTATTATCAGCACGAGTACCTCAAAAAATCAGTTTTTAATAGCGTGTTGTCATTACATTTACAAAAGCTCCAGTTTAAAAAAATAGGTTAATGACTACAGCAAATAAAACTCAGGAAAAAATCATTCTGAGCACATGATTATGAGAAATGAAATAAACAGGAAATGTGGTATTTTTTTAAATAACAAATGCGAGAAGATTTTTGGATCGTTTGCAATACTAAAGTGACTCATTCCATGAAACAATTAAAGTGAATAAAAATATAATTTAACTTGCACAAGCACGTGGTGCTTGGCCGTTCAAGAAATGATGTTCTGACATGATACATTGAAATATGCATAGCAGGTTTCATTTTAATCTTTTTTTTAATTGAATAAGAAATATTTGTAGCTATTCTGAGTCGAAAGGTGCCAGCTATTTGAGCACTGCAAATTTATTTATCGTTAATGATGTGTCTCATTTTATTACAACTGTCTATTTGAGTACTTTAGTATTGCAAACGTTCAAAAACAGCTTTGTATTTCATTTATTTTTTAAAACAATATCACGTTTCCTGTTTATTTCATTTCCTATAAGCACGTGCTCAAAAAGGACATTTTCCTGAGTTTTATTTGATGCAGTCAATAATTTATTTATTTTTAATCGGAGCTTTTGTAAATGCAATCACAACGCGATATTAAAACCTGATTTTTTGAGATGCTCGTGCCGATAATAAAATTTTTATTTTTCACCTACGGATTCTTGTTGACGCCAAAAACCTCATCCCAACAACATCATGTTCTGACACGACAATAAATAAAACAAATTTCGTAATTTATGAAACAATCGATTTTTCAACTTGTTGTCAACGAGATTCAATTTTATCACAAAGAGGGGGGGGGGGGGTAAGAATGAGATGTTTTAAGCAAACATTAAAAAATGTAATACAATATAAAAATGCTCAGTACAATGAAATGAAATTGTAATATGACGCTTTAATAAAAATAAAAATAAAAATGAGGCAGGAGTTCAAAAAGATGCACACAGAATAAGGAAATATTCAGCATAACTTCTATTCTATAAAAACATTCCAAGAAGTCAGATAGTGTGTGTAACGTGCCTTTCACAATCATTACCATAGGAAATTTCCTTATTTCACAATTTTCGTTTATAACAATAGCAGAATCATTTTCATTCCAGGAATAATATTTGTTTGATTGCCAAGTAGATAAACGTTATAGATTCAATTTCTATCTTGAGTAATGAGAAGCATTTTATTTTTACTCGCCAACAAATGGATTGTTGATTCGTTCTTTTCGAAGATCAAAATATCTTTTTTTTTTCTCTCTCTCTCTCTTTTTCAGTTTCATTTGTATGAATTTACAAAAATAGGAAATTGTTTTTAAAAGGCATCAAGAATATATTTTCAGGCTGACAAATGGTATGTAAATATTTTTAGAGTGTTTTTCATTAAATTATTTCTTATATAAAGCACTTGAAATATGATATTTTATTCATAACTTGAGAAAACGTGGGATAACTATAAATAAGAACTATAAATAAACTATAAACTATAAATTTTTACAAAACTGTTCAGTAAAATATGAAAAAGTTATATTTTATCCATACATAATCCATATTTTATTATGGATTCTATATTTAAAAACTGTAATCAAAATGCACTATAAGTATGAATAAATGCTTCATTTGTTAAAACACTGTCAAGTTTAAACATTAATTCATATTTATTGATTTTTAATTAGGAACATTTATTTGGTACTCACATATTAGACCGTCGATCCTTATCGCCAAATTTGAAGTAGTCGCCAATGAGTTGCTAAACCGCCAATAATGGCTAAAAATCGCCATTATTTAAAAAAATTGTTCAATCTTTAAATATCGTCCGCCATTTTGTTAGTTTCGTTGGCGCCGACATTTTATCGCCAAATTTGAATCCGCCGCCAATGAGTTACTAAACCGTTGGCGTTGACGGTCTAATACGTACCATTTATTTAGCGATATTTTAGCCCTTAGTTAACTAGAGGGAGTAATTTTAACATATTTGAATAAATATGTTATTTATTTCCACCTTTCGATAAACCTAATAGACCTTGGGCAATTTCTTGGGTGATATGAGTGCTCAGATTTTTATTTTCAGAGCTCCCCACATGCAGGGCCTGACTAAATCAGGGACATACGAGGCAGCTGCCCCGGGCCCCCACATAAGTAAGGGCCCCCAAATCTAATAGTAATTATATTTTACGTTTCCTTTTTTAATGAATATTCTTTATTAAAGTAGCGAAGAAAAGGGGGCCCCAAAGAAGTTTTTGTCCTGGCCCCCAACTAAGCTAAGTCGGGCCCTGCCCACATGAGGAGGTCTGTTTTCTGTTGTATAGTAAAAAAAAAACGGTACTTGGTTATTAATTGAATGTCATTGGCGATCAATAGTTATGAAATATCAATTTTTCATCTGAACATACGATCTTCGGCGATTAATCGCCAAAATATCATTAATTCATGAATATATAAAAATTGATTATATATTTAGAAAGCTTTTTCCACACCTACTAAAAGCAAAATTTTACCTCTTAAAAATATGTCCTATAATTGTAGCCACAATATCTGGTATCGAATTTCCTTTATTTAAGTCCATATGTTTTTGTATTCGCATTTATATGTACAGGGCCCAACTTAGTCTAGTTGGGACCCTGGGCAAAAAAATTTGGGGGCCCCCTTTGCTTCACTACTTTAGTAATAAAGAACATCCATTAAAAAAGGGAGATGTAAAATTGAATTTCTATTCGATTTGGGGGCCCTACCTTATGTTGGGGCCCTGGACAACTGCCCCGTATATCCCTGCTTGCCAGGCCCTGTATATGTATCAAAAAATACAAATCGACTTATAAACAATTCTATGAAAACTTTTTTTAAAAAACTTTGTGAAAGTGAATACCTTAGTTTTTAAGACTGTAAACCAAATTTCATTCACCTAGCATGCTACGTTTTTCAATTATCAATTTTAAATGCATGATAAAATATAGACCAATAGATGATCCACTCGTTTAATTTTGATGATGAACCAACAATATGGATGCTGAACCTACTGTACCTGTCTTTATGTCATTTGTAGTCATCGTTTTCATTTGCATTTGATCATCCGGAGAGGCCTATTTTCTCTGAAAAAATTTCCTAAAAAAAAAAAAAGGTTGAAATTTATACATTTATAGTAATTATCCCATTGTAAGTTTCATTCCTCTGGTTGAAAATGTTTCTACGATTTATCGTATTCACATGGACACAAAAAGGACCTTTTGAGCGGCGTAATTTCCATGCGATTCTGTCAAGCCAAACAAGCAACTATGTCAGATGCAGATTAAGTAACACAATCTCATTTTCAGTGACAGGAATACTTACATGACTGAAACCCCAACAACAATAACAATAACAACAAAAAAAGACACTTAAACATCTATTTTGAAGAAGCCGTAAAAGTATGAAAATTTGGATTACAAACAGGTATATTTTATTGTGATGGCAAGAAATTGTTCTGAAAGCAATCATGTTATCAGTATAAATTATAAAGTTATGGGGAAAGTTATATTAAGCAGCAAAATCTTTTTCACTGTTGGATAGACCCCCAACAGCACCTAAAAAAGACACTTAAATCCTAATTTTGCAGAACAAAAAAAAAAAAAAAAAAAAAAAAAAAAAATCGGATTGCATTCAGATATATCTAATTGTGGTAACGGGAGATTGTTTTCGAAGTACTCATGCAGTCAATATAAATTATAAAATTCAGAAAAAGCAAGATTAAGCAGCAAAATCTCCATTTCACTGTCGGAAATTCCTGTATGACTTAGTATATAACAACAAATAAAAAGATTAAAATGAAATCTGCTATGCATATTTCAATGTATCATGTCAGAACATCATTTCTTGAACGGCCAAGCACCACGGGCTCGTGCAAGTTAAATTATATTTTTATTCGTTTCAATTGTTTCATCTAATGAGTCACTTTAGTATTTGCAAACGATCCAAAAAACTTTGTCTCGCATTCATTGTTTAAAAAATATCCCATTTCCAGTTTATTTCATTTCATATAATCACGTGGCCAAAATGACATTTTTATAGGTTTTATTTACTGTAGTCATTAACTTATTTTTTTTAAAAAATCAAAGCTTTTGTAAAAGTGTTGGCAACGCTTTATTAAAAGCTGATTGTTTGAAATGCTCGTGCAGTTAATAAAAATTTAATTTTTCACCTGCGAATTTTTGTTGATGCCAGAAAATAAACAAAATTCGAATTGCAATCAAGTATGTATGATTGTGGCAACGGGAGATTATTTCCGAAGCACTCATGTTGTCAGCAAGAGTTATAAAATAGAGATTAAGTAGCAAAATCTCCATTTCATTTTTTGAAATGCCTGTATGACTATTAACACAAAAACAAACAATGATGACATTTAGACCCCGGTTATAGAGACATTAAAAAATAAACAAAATTCCAATTATAATAAAATATATTTCATTGTGGTAATGGGAAATTATTTCTAAAGCACTTATATATGAGTATAAATTATATAATTGCTTTGAGTAAAAAGGGAGATTCAGCAGCTAAATCTCCCTTTCACTGTCGGAAATTCCTGCTTAACTCAAGGCCCAACAACGAAAAGGAAGACATTTAGACCGCTGTATTACAGAAATAAAATTATCAAAGTTCGAATTGTAATCAGGTATATTTGACAAGTAATAGAGGATGGTTTTCGAAGCACTCCTGTTGTCAATATAAATTATAAAATTACTCTAATTAGAAAGCTAAAATCAGTAGCAAAATCCCTTTTTCACTGTCGGAAATTTTTGCATAACGGAGAATCTTACAACAACAACAAAATAACACTTATACTCTTATTTATAGAAGTTCTAAATTAAACTAAATTCGTATTGCAAGCAGGTATATGTGATTGTGGTAATGGGAGATTGTTTCCGAAGTTCTCATGTTGTCAGTATGAGTTATAAAATTGAGTAGAAAGTGAGAGTGAGCAGGAAAACTACCCTTTAACTATCAAAAATGCCTGTAATACTTCGAACCAACAACAAAAAAATGGCATTTAGGTCCTTATTTTATAGTTGTAAACCAAACCAAATTCGAATTGCAATCAGGTATATCTGATAAGTAATGAACGATGGTTTTCGAAGCACTCATATTGACAGTATAAATTATAAAATTACTCTAATTAGAAAGCTAAAAGGAGCAAAATCCCTATTTCGCTGTTAAATTTTTGCATAATGGAAAACCCTACAACAACAAAATAACACTTAGACCCTAATTTTGTAAAAGTTGTAAAGTAAACTAAATTCGTATTGCAAGCAGGTATATGTGATTGTGGTAACGGAGACTGTTTTCAAAGTACTCATATTGTTATGAAGATTTATAAAATTGAGTGGAAAGCGAGATTAAGCGACAAAATATCCCTTTCACTATCGGAAATGCCAGTAAGACTCCGAACAAACCAAAAAAATGGCACTTAAGTACTTATTTTGTAGTTGTAAAGCAAATAAAATTCGGATTGCAATCAGATATATCTGACAGTGGTAACAAAAGATTATTTCCGAAGCACTCATGTTGTTAGTATGACTTATAAAATGGAGATTAAGCGGTAAAACTTTCACTTTCGAAAATTCTTGCATGACTCAAGAGTCAGCAGCAATAAAAAAAATACATTTAGACCCCTGTTTTACAGAAATCATAAAACAAACAAAAATCGAATTGCGGTCAGGTATATTTAATTGTAGCAACTGGAGAATGTTAACAAACCACTCATGTTGTCAAAATAAATTATAACGTTAATCTGAATAAAAAACGAGATTCAGCAGCAAAATCTCCATTTGACTACAGGAAATTCCTACCTGACTCATAATACAACAAAAAAGAAAACATTTAGACTCTTGCTTTACAAACATCATTAAAAAAGTCTAATTGCCATCAGATATATCTGATTGTGGTAACGGGAGATTGTTTCCGAAACACTCATGTCATCATTATGAGTTATAAAATTGAGTAAATTTAAGCAGCAAAATCTCCATTACATTGTTGGAAATTCCTGTCTGACTCAGAACCCAACAACTAAAAAAGAAGATCCTATTTCATAAGAATTTAGACCTCTATTAAACAGAAATCGTAAAATAAAAAAAAAAGGTAGAATTGCAATCAGATATATTTTAATCTGGTAACAAGAAATTGTGTTCGAAGCACTCATATTATCAGGATAAATTTTTAAACTGAGTAGAAAGCGAGATTAAGCAGCAAAATCTCCATTTGACTGTCACAAACTTTTGCCTGACTTAAAACACAACAACAAAAAAGATTGAAATGAAATCTGCTATGCATATTTCAATGTAACATGTCAGCACGTAATTTCTTGAGCAGTCAAGCACCACGTGCTCGTGCAAGTAAAATTACATTTTAATACATTTTTATACATTTTAACAGTCTCATTGAATGAGTCATTTTAGTATTGCAAATGATCAAAATAAACTTTGTCTCGCATTGATTGTTTAAAGAAATATCCCATTTCCTATTTATTTCATTTCATATAGTTATGTGTTCAAAATGACATTTTTCTAGGTTTTATCTGCTGTAATCGTTAACTTATTTTTTTAAATCGCAGCTTTTGTAAACGCGTTGACATCACGTTATTAAAAGCTGATTTTTTGCAAATCTCGCGCAGATAATAAACTTTTTATTTTCCGCCTAAGAATTTTGTATTAAGTCAAAAACTCCTAATACTCAAGGATACGAAATAATGAGGAATGAAACATTCTATATATAAAGTCCTACAAAGCTTTATCCTCATAATTATATACTGTGAGATTTTAATAGGGATTTCTTTACACGTGTCGACTTAGATGAGGGAATTGTAAGGATCTTTAAAAAGAATGTATTAGATGGACAAATTTTTATCCCTTCTTTCGGAATACTGAAACTTGTCGATGTTAGCAATTTTACAGAGCTTCTGTTTCATTAATTGAATTTAAAAAATGTGGAATTGGATCAGGAAATAAGGGAATATTTCAGAATGAAATTATGTGTGCTAAATTAAGATAAAAAATTAGGAAATTAATTAAGAATGAATTAAATTTTAAAATATCACACACACACACACTAATACAAAGCTTTTCCCTCATGATTATATACTGAGAGATTTTGATAGGGATTTCTTTACACGTGTCGACTTAGAAGAGGGAATTGTAAGGATTTCTAAAGAGAATGTTTTAAATTGACAAATTTTTATCCTTTCATTCTGAATATTGAAACTTGTCGATTTTAGCAATTTTACAAAGCTTCTGTTTCATTTATTAATTTTTTTAAGAAATGTGGAATTGGATCAGGAAATAAGAGAGCATTTTATAATGAAACTAATGTGCGCTAAATTAAGATAAAAATTTAGGAAATTATTTAGGAATAAATTAAAATTTTGAATATCATTACACACACACACACACACATTGAATGAATGAATACATAAATAAATATGTGTGTATGTAATATATAATACAACCATAGAAAATTCTAAAAAACACTTTGAGCGTATACTGTGTTTCAAAACATAGCTTTTCCGACAAAAGTTAGGAAACTCTGTAACTAACGCCAGTTATTGAAATTTCTTTTTCTAATATAAGAATAAACGGATTACTCTAATGAAATTGCGATAAGCGAGTAATTTCAATAATTTAATTCACAATGATTGTCACAGGAATGGTTAATTAAGCTGAAATATCAAAAATGGGGTATCAAATATCAAAAACAAACACACACTCATTTTAAAATTAAATAACAGAAATGGGAAAAAATTCCGTTAAAAAGTTAAAGGTTTTTCTATCCAACTTTTGATGCTAACAACAAAAATGCCTATATATATCTATATCTATATCTATCTATCTATATCTATCTATCTATATATATATAGAGAGAGAGAGATAATTTAAAAAATTGCAATTTTATAAAGAGATATCTGTTTAAAAAAACAATAAAGGCGAAGAAAAAAAAGTACAGTTCTTTATTATTTTTATCCTTTAAAAAATTGAAGTTGAAAAAAAAAAGTCATTCTGTATTTAATGGCAAGTCACTCGATGCAAAATAATTAAACTTTTTCTAGTATTCTAAACTCTACGGAAGTTCGCGATCCAACCCATCCAGGGGAAGAGTAATCGCAGAAGGGGGGGGGGGATCAGAGTTCACAAGAAGCCGACCCACCTATCAAAAACGCAGTTCGTGACTTGCCTTTTTCAAACCAGTTCTCCCTCCCCCTTCCCTCCCATGGAAAGGCACAGAGCAACTTCGCGACAGAAGTTCTTTCATTGTTTGCACGTCTAGCAACGACCTGTTGAGTCTCATTTTTCCGCCATTTCTAGCTGATTCTTCACTACTCAAATTTCAAATTTCTAAGGTAAGTAAAATTTATTTTTAAAATCTATTAAGGTAGATTATTATTGCTTTTAAATTTAATTTTAGACTAGATTTTATTTTATTTCTGAATGAATTCAACTTGAGAGTGTTAAATTTCAAATAAATAGTTTTCCGACCACGTGCTTTGTTTCAAATCGGAAATTTTCAATTTCTTTTTTTTTCTGCGTTTTTTTTACAAGTTTTAAATCTTGAATCATGTAGATTGTATTGTCAATTTTATCATAATTAGTTGATTATTATACTTACCCAATATTAAAATTAACTTAGAAATAATCAGTAATTTAGTCAATGATATTAGTGCCATTTCATTTTTAGAAAAGTGCTCTGAATATAAGATTATATTTCAAAAATTGTATTTGTATTGAAACAATATTTTTTGATGATCTATAAATCTTAAATAATTATTTAACCTGATTTATGTAACGCAAGGTAATATTAATCTAAAATGAATTCGAGTTGAAACAAATCTGTGATTTAGTCAATGATATTAGTGTCATTTCATTTTTAGAAAAGTGCTCTGAATATAAGATTATATTTCAAAAATTTTATTTGTATTGAAATAATATTTTTTTGATGATCTATAAATCCTTAATAATTATTTTACCTGATTTATGTAACGCAAGGTAATATTAATCTAAAATGAATTCGAGTTGATTTCTTGGTGGATCTTATCAGCAGTTTTAATTTTAGAAAATCTTTAGGATTTATTATAAAAATTATTTACGATTTATTTAGAACGTTACGATTTATCTTAAACGAATTGAACCAAATCGTTGTAAATATTTTTTCTGCCTTCAAAAAGGATTTTTTAAGTTGATATAAGTTATTTTTATTGTTAAGTTCTATTTTAAGGACATTTTAAGTTGATGTAAGGTATTTTTATAAATCAAATTTTAATTTACATTTTATTGGCTGATAATAATTCAAACGGTCAAAATTTTGTCTCCACATGTTAAAAACTTTTAGGCTTATGTGGCAATTTTGAATACAAGATTACGTTTCAAAAATTATATTTGTATTGAAATAATATTTTTTGATGATCTATAAATCCTAAATAATTTTACCTGATTTATGTAAGGCAAGTAAATATTAATCTAAAATGAATTCGAGTTGATTTCTTGGTGAATCTATTAGCAGTTTTATTTTTAGACAGTGTTTAGGATTTATTATAAAATGTATTTTTGTCTGTCATGTTCTATATTATAATTTTGAACAAGTTAAGATTCATCTTAAACGTACTGATCTAAATCGGGTAGAACTTTACTGTACGGTCACCCTTGGCGACTTTTTCAAAATCCCGCCAATAGTCGCCATTCTGGCGACTTTGAAGCGAGAACCAATGAAAACAGAGCATAGAAAATGGCTGAAAAGTTTCGGAGAGGAATAACGAACTTCTGGATTGTAACAAAATAAAAGTGCAAAGCTTTTATGGGTTATGTTAGGAAATAAGAAATGTAAGGCATATTAGCATCAAAAAATTAGAACACTCCTTTTAACATCATGTTCCTCTCCTTTCACCTTAGATTTACACCTCCATTCATAACCATCACTAACATCTTTCCTTGCAACCAATTTCATATCTTTATTACATTTCGGACATTCATACCTATTCGCAATCAACCCCGCTTTCATACAAAAATCAAACGTCTCTTTCCTTTCATCCAATCCATACAAATACCTTAAATTCACATGCTCATCATACCACATAACATCATTCTCCCCATGCAGCCATCACAATAAAATTCAAAGAACATGGGAGCTAAGACAAATTCCACTTCACCATATATCACCGAAGTTCGAAATGGGAAAACTCAATTTCTAGGGAAATTCCAGTTTTCGGCAGGTTGCCAAAAAAATTATTTATCGCCAAGGTTGCCAAAAAAAATTATTTATCGCCAACTTTTGAAAAAGTCGCCAAGGGTGACCGTACAGTAAAGCTGAGCCCTAAATCGTTAGTAATCATCTCTTTGTCTTCAAAAAGTATTTTAAGGACTTTTTAAGTTGATATAAGTTATCTTTATAAATCAAATCTTAATTTTTATTTCATTAGCTGATAATAATTCAAATGGTCAAAATTTTGTCTCCACATGGTAAAAAATTTTAGGCTTATGTGGCAGTATTTGAAAAACGTGGTGAATTCAAAAGACAATACAAATTATAATGTTCATAAAAAGGCAATACTAATTTCTAGCTAGCAGTAAATTTAAAAAAATTATAATAATTGCCAATTAATGATTAATTTAGTATATTTAAAAGTAACATAATCATTGCCTGAAAAAATTTCTTGCTAATTGCTTTTAGCCGACTAGCCGGTTTCTTAGTATTAATGTTCGTTAAAATTTTCAAATAAATAGTTAATATATAATTGGTATCTTAAAAGCTTTGTTTTAACATTTTAAAAGAATTATTTTATCTAATTTATCTAAGATGAGGTAATATTAATCTAAAACAAATTTGAGGCGATTCATTGCTGGATCTATCAGCAACTTTACTTTAAAAAATATCTTGAGATTATATTATAAAATATATTATTTTCTTCTGTAATGTTCTATATAATATTATTTTGAACAAATTAAGATTAATCTTAAACGAATTGAGATAAATGGTTGGCAATCTCCTTTTTGCCTTCAAAAAGTATTTCAAGATTTTTTAAAGTGATATGTCATTTTTATATTTCTTAATTTCTATTTCTTAGCTGATAATAATTCAAATGGCTAAAATCAGTTCATCACGTGATAAAATCTAAAATCTTGTATTTGAAAAACATGATGAAATCAAAAGATAATATGAAACATGCTCATAAAAATGCGACATCCATTTTTAGCTATTATTAAACTTTAAAAATTTAATAATAATTGGTAATTAGTGATTAATTTAATACATTTAGCGTTCTAAACGACAGGAATTAATGACTAATTATTTCTGATTTTTCGCTTTTTGTGATCAGTCATATTCTCAGCATCAATGTTCGCTAAAATTTTCAAATAAATAATTTATATATTATTGATTTTTTAAAAGCTTTATCTTAACACTTTAAATAATTATTTTGCCTATTTTTATGTAAAACAAGGTAATATTAATCTAAAATAAATTTGAATCGATTACTTAATAGCTCTATTAACAATTTTACTTTCAGAAAGTCTTTAGAATATATTATAAAATGTTGTATTTTAGAATATATTGTAAATGATGTATTGAACAAGTGAAGACTAATCTTAAACGAGTTAAGCTAAATCTGGAAATCTTGCCTTCAAAAGGTAATATAAATTATTTTTATAAGTCGTAAATAATCTTAATTTATATTTCATTAGCTGATAATAATTTTAATGGTAAAAACATGATCCTCACGTGATGAAATCTTTAGGATTGTATTTGAAAAATGAGGTGAATTTAAAAGATAATATAAAACATAGTGCTCATAAAAATGTAATACACATTTCCAGCTATTAGAAAACTTTAAAAAATTGATAATTGTCAATTAATGGTTAATTTAATACAGTTAATGTTTTAAAAGTAATTAATTCTCAGCATTAATTTTCAAATAATTAATTTAAATATTGATCTCTTAACAGTTTTATCATCAAAAAATTTTTAAGTTTCAAATTTTGATAAAAAAAATAATTGATTCATATTCGCTCTCTAATTTTCTGTCAGCTCACCGCAAAATTTCATGTTCATAGGAGTTATTTTCTAATAAGTTAAGTTTTATTGTATACTAGCTGCCTTTGTCGACCAGCCAATTTGTTAGTAATAATACTGGTTAAAATGTTCAACGAAAATTTTTATGTAACTGATTTTTTAAACGCTTGTTCAGAAAATTATTTTAAGCTTCAATATTGGATAGTCATATAACTCACTCAATTTAACTCGCACGAACACGTGGTGCTTGGCCGTCCAAGAAATGATGATCTGACATGATACATTGAAATATGCATAGCAGATTTCCTTATATTTATTTATTTATTATTATTTTAATAAATCTAATTAGGGAGTAACTGTTGATTGGAGTGCAATTTTTTAAAATTAAAAAGATATTAATGTCTCAAAAATATTTAGATAAGCAAGATTCCCCGAGCTGCAAAAATATATAGATTCGTAAAGTTAAAAATTCGTAATTCGTTAAAGTATTTATTAATTTAATTTACGAAAAATATAGTTATTTATTTCATTTAGAGCATTTTGACTCATTTCCCATTATATAAAGTTTTACAAATTAGTCATTTAAGTTATGTAACCTAAGCCATGCTTGACTATGATTGATTTATTGAATTAATAATGTAGATATTGTATTAGACTACAGAAGACTTTATTTTTTTATAAGTTATAATATTTATTTCTTTTTTTAATTTCATATTGACACATGGTGAACTTTAGACTTTCTTAGGTTTGTCGTAAAATTATTATGAAATATCATAGAAAATGTTTTCTTGCATTTGCTTAAAAAAAATCATGTTTCATATTTAAAACAGACACGTGCTGAAAATTGCATTTTTATGTATTTAATTTGTAATAATAGTTAACTGAATTTTTAATTTGTGAGCTTTTGTCAATGTAATGGCAACTCGTTCATAAAAGCTTATTTTTTCCCTTTCATTTGTAATGTGCTTATGCACCTTAAATTTTATTTTTATTTTGTGCGAAATAAATTTGTGGAAAAATATTAAATTAATTAAAAATGCAAATTTGTTTTGTTGGTTAAGACATTAAAATTAGTGAAAAGATTATTTTTTGAACTACACTTATCATGTAAAAAACGTTTTTGTACGATAATATTTTCTAAAGTTATTGCGAAAAAATACCGAAAATTCACATAATTTTTAATTAATTAAAATCCAAATTCAGAGAATAAAACCTAGCTGTACATTTCCGATCTTTAAGGTATGTATATGATCAATTAGATTGCTGTCGGTCGAACAGTCTGTCCTCTAGAGCGACAACATATACATACACATTGAGCTTTATTATAGGTATAGGTAGATAAATACATTGATTACAGTGTTGTATGTGTCAAAAATAAATTCTAAATAAATTATTTCAAAAATTTTGCTAATCAAACTCCTTTTTATGATTTTTTTTTAAAAAAATTCCATAATAAAGAAATATATAAATTGTGAATTCAGAATTATAATCTCACTTTTTAGTGTTTGAAACAAATTCAGAAGATAAAATTCTTGGCTTTAGGTTTTTTTTTATCTTTTAAGGAAAGCCTAATTTATTTTGTTTAAATTTATAAAATTGAAATATCTAAACTATTTATTTGTAAAAACAAAATAATAAACTGCATTAATTATTCTATGGCTATAATTTAAGGATAAGAAATAATAATTCAAAAAGCGATTAGGGTTTAGGCTCATAAATATATGCATATCTGATATTTTAATTTTATTTCTTTGTTCCAGTAAAATTAAACAATTCCATCACAAATAAAAAAAATGAATGAATTATAAACCTAGATTATGTTTTTCTGATTTTGAGAAGTCTTTCAGAAAATAGAATAGTAAATAGTTGTTAATTACAGATTAGTAATTTCACTATTCATTGATTTCGCTAATTCAAATGCTGCTGGAAATTTTGTTGCTCCTGAAATTTAATTCTTGAGTAAATATTCTAATTAAAATTAAAATTTGGAAATTTTTAGTTTAAGCAATTGAAAATATAAATATAATATGATCTATGTAAATGCATACTGGAACAAAGGACCTTTTTATAAATTGTAAAGATTTGGTTTATAAAAAAATACTTTGCATTGAACTAAAACATAATAAATTCAGCTTCAGATGATAATAAAAAAGCCAAATTTTTAATAATAACATAGTAATAAAAATTATTTTTCTAATAAATTTTATCTTAATAATGATAAAATAACTTTGAAATTCATATGTAATTCCAAAAGTGGGTTTACACCACCACCACCAACAACAACAAAAAATAACTAGACACCTGGTATATCTTGAATGCTTTAGACATTAAATTGAGTTTGTTGTTTTGGAAAAACGTTTGCCAAATTCATGTAAAGAAAACGAAATTAAGATCACAATATTTTGAAACAAAATAATGAATTTAAGATTCAAATAAGTAACGCCTAATTTTTAAGTTACTTCATAATGCAAAATTTCAGAAATTTTAAATTATATATTTCTGATGCATTGTATCATTTGAAGTTTAATATAAATTTAATTTTATTGAAAATTTGAATTTGATTTTATATTTTTTCTCTTGATGTGAAATTATTCACATAATATTAAAAAAAAATCAAAGAATTCAATGGAAGATTAATAGTGTTTTTATTTAAAGAAATCAGTTAATTGTATTGAAAAGGATGAAAAAAAAAAAGAACTTTCCTTAAAGCATTATTAAAAAAATTATTCTAGAAATAAACAAAATTGCAACTTTATATATTTTCTTTAAAGAAAAGAGAAAATAATTACATTTCTTCAGCTAATAAACAAAAATTGCAGAAAACATTTAAATGCGGAAAAATACTAAGCAAAAAAAAAAAAAAACCCCATCAAATTAAATGCAAAAACTGAAGCTTAAAATAAAAAATAAATGCTGTTTATTTTAATTTTTTTTTAAGAAACTAGTTTAAAATTAAAAAAAATTTTTTTTTCATTGACTGAAAACAAATAAATAAGTTACAGGTATTACCTCTAAATCCGAATATTTAATAATAGAAAACATATTTCAATTATTATAAAAAAGAATGAAATTGTTATACTATACCAACAGTCAGTTCACAATAAAAATTCATCAACTAAACACTTGCTATACCTTTTACATGAGTATAATGGATTTTAAAATAGTTTTTTTGTTTTGAGATTTCCCCCCCTATTCATGTAAAATAATTTAAAACAATATCTAAAATATCTGTATTTGAAACGAAATAATGAATTCGAAATTAAAAAAGAAATAGTAAATTCCAAACAACTTTGTTGCGAAAAATTTCTAGAGTTGAGAAATTTTAAATTTTTGATGCATTATCTGATTTGAATTTTTTTAACTAAGTAAAATTATTCACAAAAAATTTAAAAAAATAAGTTAATTTGAAAATGAATACATTTTTTTAAAATTTAAACAAATCTTTAAATTCAATTCCTACCTAGGCCAACAAGGAAATTTTTTTATTTTATTTTTAAAAAATAATTACAATAAATATAAATAATTTATTAAAAATGATTGAATTAAAAAAAAATTGAACTCGTATTCTTCACCTTCCCATGAAAAATGACGAAATCCTTGCATTTTTACAGATTAAGCTGCTATCTGTTAATTTCAATTTTAATTACAAACTGCTAAAACTATTTAAAGTATTTAAGATTAATTAAATTTGATGAATAAATTAATATTTGAAAAACTATTAACATCAAGTCTTATCCACTACAAATTTAAAAAAATGTATTTTAATTTAAGTGGATGAATAAAAAGTATTTTATTAACGACTGAAAATTAGTGTGAATTAATAGAAGGAATTAAAAAATAAAATTTTTCTGTAAACATTATTAAAAAAAATAATTTAAAATAAGTGAACAAAATTATAGTCCCATATTGAAATAAAGAAAACATGTATTTCTTTAGTTAATTAACAAAATTGTAAAAAGCCTCAAAACGCGATAGACTATTAGAAGGTAAATAAATACAATGTTCCGGTCAAAGGAATTGCTTAAAATAAAACTTGAAAGTGTGTATTTCTTTTTTAAACGCATTCAGCTGAATGTCAGACTTAATAAAATACGCTACCACAGAATCTACTTGTACATTCGCCGACAAAAAAAAAGTGCTGAATAAAATCTAAACATATTAAAATCGTTCGATTTTTCATCCAAGAAATGTTCCAACGCACATTTCAACTTCCTGGCTTCACATTATCTCATAGCAAAAAATCCGAATTCGAATACTTTTCTGATTTTTCGCCCGTTGATAAGAGGAAGGCAGGTCGGAGTATACGCATCACTGAGCGCTTCCCATTGCAACGAGACGTTCCTTCTCCTCCCCCCTCACCGACCTTGAAACCTGTTTTGCAACTTTTGAGGTTCGGGGTCAGTTCAACTTTCAGCTGATCGTCTCACTTCGTTCTTTGCTGTTCGAGAGAGTGTGTGTGTGTGACGTGTCTTGGAATTATTCGCCATTTTGCCATGTGAGTAGACTTAAAATGATTTCCTACCATTAATTCTCAATCTTAGTTATGAATTCTAAATATAATTTTTACTAACACTTATAGATTAATACGATAGCATTAATAATATTGTAATTTAAGATGTAATTTTATAAGCCAATGTTAAGCTATACGTTTTTGCCGGTATCGGCGTGGCACTTTTTTGAATGCAGGCGTGTTAGCCCTAATTTTTAGTTGCGTTATAGTTCGAAATCGATTTGAATTAAAACTTTTACCCACAAATTACTCGACTCTTTTGTTGTAATTTATCATTTTATAATTTTTAAATTAGTATTTATAATTTATTTAAGTTATATTTGAAACCACGTGTTGCATTTGCAGATATTAGGGTTAGTTATATTATCAGTTTTTTTCCTTAAATGCTTTCTAGGTTAAAAATACATATACATTCAGTTATAAAATATATAATAAGTAGATTTATAACGTTTAGTTTAACGATAATAGTTCTGAATAATTTTCAGTTTTTAGCATTTTTTCTTTTGTTAGAGACTTTTTGACAACGTGGAAACCCAATTCCATTCTATATATCCAAATTCAAACGATTCTAATGTAAATTTTTTTTAAAAAAATATTCGTTTAGATTATTGCGCATGTGCAATTTAACGATGATTATTTTTGTTTTTGTAAGGAATTTAAAATAAGTAATGTTCTACCCTATATAATTTCTTTGCTTAATTAAGAACATTTTAATTTGATATTTTTGCTTATTTAAATTATATATGTCCACGTGTTACATTTACTATAGCTTGGATCAATTTTTAAAAGCTTTTTTTTGGCAATTATAGCCGAGTGTGCTATATAAAAATAAATTGGATTTATGTATTAATATTATGCATTGTTGTAGAATATTTATTAAGATTCACGTATTAAAATTAACATGTATTAATATTAAGCATTGATTTAGAATCTTAATTCTATATTTATGCTTATTTAAACTAAGCATATGCCCACGAGCTACTTTTACTAAAATTAGGGTTAAATTTAAGAACTTTATTTTCGCAATTATAACCGAATGTGCTGTATAAAAATAAATACGATTTATATATTAATAAGCATTAATTTAGAAAATTTTACTCGATATTTATGCTTATTTAAATTACACATGCCCACGTGCTACTTGTACTAAAGCTAGGGTTAATTTTAAGCGCTATGTTTTTAGATATAGCCGAATGTACTGTATAAAAATAAATTGGATACAAGTATTATCACTAAGCATTGATTTAGAACATTTTAATTCGATATTTATGCTTATTTAAACTGTACACCAGTCCACGTGTTATATTTACTAGTTAGGGTTAAAATTGAGTTTTTATTGGCAATTACTTCCGATTGTGCTATATAAAAATAAATTGGATTTATGTATTAATATTAAGTATTGATTTAGAAATTTATTTGGTTTTATGTATGTATTAACATGTATTAATTCTAAGCATTGTTTTGGAACATTTAATTCGATATTTATGCTTATTTAAATTACACGAGTCCACGTGCTACTTTTACTAAATCTAGGGTTAAATTTGAGAGTATTTTATTAGCAATTATAGCCGATTTTGATGTTTAAAAATAAATTGGATTTATGTATTAATATTACTTATTGATTCAGAACATTTTAGTCCGATATTTATGCTTATTTAAATTGTACACTAGTCCACGTGCCACTTTAACTATAGCTAAGATTAACTTAAGAGCTCTTTTTTTATATAATTACAGCCGATTTTTTTTGCTTATTGTAAAGTATTCATAATAATTTATGTCGTACCTTATTTCATTTCTTTTTTTAAGTTAGAACATTTTAATTTGATTTTTTAAAATATACAAGAGTCCACTTGTATTACAGCTAGGGTTAATTTTAAGATCTATTTTGTAGCAATTATAGGCAATTGTGCTGTATAAAAATAAACGGAATTTATGTAATAATATTATAAATTGAATTGGATTCATGCATTAATATTAAGTATTGCTTTAGAACATTTTAATTCGATATTTATGCTTATTTAAATTATTCAGAAGCCCACGTGCTACTAATACTCAAGCTAGGGTTAAATTTAAGAGCTCTTTTTGTAGCTATTATTGGCGATTGTGCTGTATAAAAACTACTAGATTTATATAATATTAAGAATTTAATTAGATTCATGCATTAATATTAAGTATCGCTTTAGAACAATTTGATTCGGTATTTATTCTTATGTAAATTATACACAAGTCCACGTGCTACTTTTACTAAAGCTAGGGTTAATTTTAAAAGCTATTTTTAGCAATTACAGGCGATTTTTTTAATGTCAAGTATTTAAAATTATTTTATACCTTGTGTAATTTCTTTGTTTAATTCAGAACATTTTAACATTTTAACATTTTCTAAAACTAGGTTCAGAACATTTTCTAAAACTAGGGTTAATTTTAAGAGCTATTTTTTAACAATTATAGCCGAATGAGCTGTATAAAAATAAATTAATTTTTTTATTAATATTAAGCCTTGGTTTAGATTTATTAGGATTTGTGTATTAAAATAAAGCATGTATTAATATTAGGAAATGAATTGGGTTTATGTATTAATATTAAGCATAGATTTAGAACATTTTAATTCGATATTTATGCTTATTTAAGTTATACAGTCCACGTGCTACTTTTACGAAAGTTAGGGTTAAATTAAAGAGCCATTTTTTAAGAATTATAGCCGATTTTGCTGTATGAAAATCAATCGGATTCATGTATTAATTTAACCGATGGACTCCTCATTTTTAGTTTTGCCATCCTTTAATAATTTCTATCACATTTTATTTAAAAATTCTCTATATCTTTAATTTGAAAATATGGAAACAAACATAACTTATATTTCTTTTAATTTTTTTGAACTGGTAATTTTTATGGTGAATAAATCAATTTAAAAAATCATTTATCTGGATTATTAGAACTTAAGATAGATAATCTTTCATTATAAAGAAGTGACTATAAAAAAATTAAAAAAAAATCACTTAGATTCATGTTCTTTTTAAGGAACTCGAATAAGATTTTTTTTTTCAAATTAAGTTGCTTAAATGAAAAGTTATAAGCTGTAATTAGTCTATTCAATATTCATGGAGTGATGTAGTTATCAAATATTTGTCTATTTTACTTTTAAAATTGTCTTAAAATTGGTGTCTGTTTTACTATTTAAACTGTATAGGTAATTTAATTTGCCCACGTGGCGTTTAAACATCTACAAATTAAAAATTTTTGTTTATAAAATTTTTCTCTTAATTTTACTTTCAAAATTGTCCGAAAGATTGGTTATATTGTAATAGTTAATTAATCCTCTCACGTGATGTTTAAGCGTTTGGAAAAATGAAAGTTTGTTACAAATTTTTTTCCTGTCTGGCTCGGAAATAATTTTATTTTAAGATTTAACATCACTTTTTTTTCTTAAATTCATGCGAATAATAATTCTTTTTCTTCAAATATATTTGTTTGAAAGAAGTGTTGAATATAAACGATAATTAACCTTTTCGATTTTCAGTGAATATTAAAATTTTTGTCGTTTGATTTTATTTTTAAAATTATCTGAAAGTTTATTATATTTTGCAGATTTTATCTTTCCACGTGGCGTTTAAATGTTTATAATTTAATTATGGTAGTTAATGTTACAATTTTTTTCTTGTCTGGCTCAGAAATAATTTTATTTAAAGATTTAAAATCATGTTTCTTCTTAAAATCCTTTCGGATAATACATTTTCCTAATTTATTTCAATTAAGTGTTGAGTTTAAGTTATAATTAACCGATTGCATTTTCAATTAAAAAATATTTCAGGTTTATTTTATTTTTAAAACTGTCTAAAAGCTAAAAATTATGTAAAAGTAATTTAATCTTCTAACGTGTCGCTAAAATTTATTAATGATAATTTATGTTACAATTTTTTATCTCCCAGTACCAGATATAATTTTAAAGATTTTTTTAAAAAATATCGTATGGATAGAGGTTTTTTAAAAATTATTTATTAATGGTAATTTAAGCCAATTTTGGAAGAGTATTGGATAATCATCTCAATATATACATTTTTTGTTACAATTTATTTTATATATATTATAAATATTTGATATGTTAATATATATCCTGTACTATTACATAATTGAGGTTAATATGATACAAGGCAGTGACTGGTATTAATCTTTGCTTCTATTCGGTTTGAATTTTTTTTTCATTAATATTATTGAGTGTATCGCAGAACCAAATAAATTAATTTTTTTGCTAAGGTTTATTTTATTTAATTACTATATTTGTATATGATGAGTAGAAAATTAACTCGCAGTTACCTCTTTTGTTAAAATGAGTTTTATTTGCATAAGGTTCCTTAAATTTCGAAATTGGTGATTTTCTATAAAGCCTTAATCAGAAATATATATTTCTACTCTCTTACTTAATCAAATTCACTACTTTCGATAGATATTAAGACCTTTGAGTGCTACAATTTTGAGTATTGAACCACTAAATAAAATGAGAAAATTTTTCTCAAATTAATATTTCTTTAATATTGCCGACTTTTTTTATATCAAATTTTTAGTTTTATTGGATGTATCTCATCGATATTTGAAAATCGTTAGTATAAATCTTTAAAAAAAGGCAAAAAATTAAAGTTTAATTTAATTATTTAAACTGCCTCTGAGAAAAACCATGAGGTGATTAAAAATAGTTTTTGATAACAATAAACAATATTTTTTATGTAAAAGAATTTTTTACTACTTTTACAATGGGGTATTATTTTAAATACATTTGATTTATAAATTGAAAACAAATTATATTCTGCTTGGTAGATATGTAAAGGAATTTTCCGAATATTTATTAACTTGTGTAAATATTTAGTATACTACAAGAAAGATAAGAGCATTTAAAAATAAATTTGTATAAATTCTCAAACTTATATTAATATTACCCTTAAACACATCATTAGCATTATCCTCAAATAATTTATCATTTCCTCTAGACAATTTAATAATATTGCTTCCAAATAAATTTTTAATATTGCTCTCAAATAATTCGTCAATAATGCGATCAAATAATTCGTTAATAATGCTCTTTATGTAATTCGCCAACGTTGCTCTCCATTATGTCGTTCACATTTATCTCAGATATGCCGTTCATACTGATAACAAATAATTCGTTCATATTAACCTCGAGTAGTACGTTCACATTGATCTCGGGTAATTCGTTCACATTCATTTCAAGTAATTCGTTCACTTTGCTCTCAATTAATTCGTTTAACATCACCTGCCGAGGATTTAAGCTCTAAGAAAATCAGGTCCAACGCATTGAAGTAAAAAATTTTAGTTTTCATTTTTTGAGAGCAATTCCTTTTTATTTAGAAAAAGAACATCCTCAACAAGGATATTCTTATTTCAATATTCGCAATGAATAGAAAATTATTTTGCCAAATTTACTTCTTTGCATCAAATAAATTTATGGAGAATTCTAAGATATTTAAATGTGTTTTGGTATCTTCAATATGAAATACGAAAATTAAAACTAGGAATTAGAATTGGGGTCTTAAAATGCTTCCAAAAGAAGTAAATTTTCTGATAACAGATTTTTGATCCATTTTTGATTTGTTATGGTTTATTATCCCTTTACCCTTGCAGGATTTCCCTTTAACATGATATAAAGCTCATAACTAACGATTTCAATACTGAACTTTAAGCTCTTTATAGTTTAGTATTAATAACAATGTGTTCCTTTTAGCTTTTAGTCAAATTTATCTGTAAATGAGACAAATATTTTCCATAAATTTGTTAAAAGCTTCATTTCAATGAATGTTTCTTACATAAGTAGAATTAAGGAAAGAATTCTGTGAAGCTCCTGCATAAATATATTATTATAATTGAAATTTAAAGAATATATGTGATTCCTTTTCGCCAGGAATTTTATTTTTCAAACAAACGATAATTAGCTTACTTTCAGCTTCGCTTTTTGTAGATAGTGAAATTTGTTAACTTATGCAATTCAATTTTTTAAATTAATTTTAATCTAAATCCAAATGCAAGATTTGAGTAGATCAAGAAAATACATTTCATAATTAGAAATTAAAATTATTTATTTCATTTTTATTTGACGGGTTTGCTGTTATTGTCTCCCTTACATGTTATTATTTCTACTTTTATTAGTACCAACGACGGAAAATTCTTATTTTAGAAAAAAAATATTAATAAACTTTACTGAAATTTAAAGAATATTGTATTCTATTTTTGCCAGTAATATAATTTCAAAAGCAAACGATAATTAACTCTTTATTTCCAGCTTCCGATAATTGTGGATAATGATAAAACTTGTCAACTTTTGAAGCCAATTTTTAGCCAATAGCTTCCAATATAAATTCGATTTTTCAAAAAAAGAATAACTTGATCTTTTTTTCTCTTTTCAGAAAACATCATGCCTAAGGATAAGACTCATATCAACATTGTGGTCATCGGCCACGTAGATTCAGGAAAATCTACCACAACTGGACATCTTATTTACAAATGCGGTGGAATCGACAAAAGAACCATCGAAAAATTCGAAAAGGAAGCCCAAGAGGTAATTAATATTTAGATGTTAATTTTCATAATCATTTATTATGCAAAAGAACTAATACAATATCTAAAAGGAAGCTCAAGTGGTAATTAATATTTCAGCGTCAATTTTCATAATCATTTATTAGGGCAATACTTTTTGAATGCAAAAGAACTATTGCCAATTTCTAGAAAGAAGCTTAAAAGGTAATTAATATTTAAGCGTCAATTTTTATAATTCATGGCAATACTTTTTGAATGCAAAAGAACTAATGCCCATTTCTAGAAAGAAGCTTAAGATTAATTAATATTTAAGCGCCAATTTTTATGATAATTTATTATGGCAAGTTTTTGGATGCAAAAGAACTAATGCCAATTTCTAAAAGAAAGCTTAGGAGGTAATTAATATTTAAGCGTTAATTTTTATAATCATTTATTATGGCAATACTTTTCGAATGCAAAAGAACCAATTCAATTTCTGAAAGGAAGCCCAAGTATTTAGGCATTACTTTTCATTATTAAATTTTGCAAAAATTTTTAACCTAAAAATTTTGAATCATTTGTCATTTTAATGTTTTGATCAATTTAATAATACAAATAACACAAATTTGAAATCTCAAGTATTGCTTCAACTATCTAAAGTTATTGCATTTTCATTAATATTTAAAAAAAGATTTAAATGTTTTTCAATTAAAATAACTCACATAGTGCTGCTGAAATTCACCAGCAGAATTATGTAATTCTTATTAATGAGTAAAGTAATTTATTATTAATGGGTAAAATAATCAATTTATTCCTATTAATGGGTAAGAATTTATTTTTATTAATGACCAAAATAATTTCTTTATTCCTATTAGTGTGTAAAATAATTTCTTTTTTCTTATTAACGAGTATAAATCATTTATTATTCATTATTCATTCATTTCATTATTTTTATTCTTATTAATGGGTAAAATAATTTCTTTATTTTTATTAATGGGTAAGATAATTTCTTTATTCTTAATGGGGTAAGAGAATTTCTTTATTCTTAATGGGTAAGATAATTTTTTTATTCTTATTAATGGGTAAGATAATTTCTTTATTCTTATTTATGGGTAAATTAATTTCTTTATTCTTATTAATGGGCACTATAATTTCTTTATTCTTATTAATGTGTACTATAATTTCTTTA
>JAOUZG010031332.1:3598461-3611693 GCA_026289955.1 Argiope argentata
ACTGCCAGTATTTTTCTGGTTAGTCTCGTTTTGAAGAAAAATTAAAGCTAATTTGATTAATGCTGCTTTTGCTCTGTACTTGTTAGTTTTGATGAGATTGTCTTTTTGATGTTTTTAAGGATACTTTGTTTTTAAGGATACTTTTTGATGTTTTTAAGGATACATGACTGGTGGCACAATCCTGCTATGTTGAGTATCTTGTTGCTTCAATGGTGATATATATATTCATTTCATTTGTTAGAATTCACCTCAGTGACCCTCTTTTCCACTCAAAATTGTTTTTTTCTTCTTCAAGATTGGGAAAGTTTCTAATAGAAAGAGCACATTTATCTTTTATGCAAAAATCTGGACTAGTTTGTCTTAAGACACATTTGCCAAAAGCATCAATGTTGCAATTTGATTGACAATGACAATGTTGCAGTTTGAAAGACCAATGTTCGATGGTTTTTTACTATGTTTTGCAGCAGTCGAAAAGACGTTTGTTTCACTGTCATGACGCGTTTTCACTTCTCATTTTATTGGTTTAAACTAGTATTATTAAAGCTGTTAAACCAAAAGACTTGTCCGGAGGCAAAATCATTAAAGCTACTGAAACGGCGGCCAAGAAGTGAGCTTAAGCATAATTGACTGAAGTTAATTTTTTTAACTATTGAAGCTGAAATTTCTGTTGACTTTGGAAGTCCTCTTAATTACACTTTTACCGCCTGTTCTAGAGTATTTATCTTGTATTCAATACATTGACGATTGGACCAAAGTCCAACTCTACTTCGTCCCCTACAATTTGCGCGTCGAGGACGAATGGACAATTTCCTACTTATAAAATAACATCTACATCTCGAAAATACAACATCCTGCAATTCGACTTAATATCTTTGGAAAGCTTGCCCATTTTTCCCGTCGAAAATTCATTGAATGCTTCAGCGACTCTTTTCCCCAGAAAATTAATTTTTTCTTCAAGAACTGGGAGGTTTCCAATATAAAAAACAGATTTATCTTTTTATGTAAGTCTTGACTAGCTTGGCTTAAGCCACATTTCACGAAATCATCAATATTGCAATTTTGAAACTATGGACTTTTACTGTTTTCCAGTCGTCGAAAAGACTTGCTTCACTGTCATGAAGCGATTTCACTTCCCATATTTTTTTAACTATCGAGGCTGAAATTTTTGTTGGCTTCGGCAGTCCTCTTGATTACATTTGAAATCGGTGTTTTTAATGAGTTTTCTTCAGTTGAAAAAAGATTCCAAAACATTCTGTATTATAGTACCCGCTTGAGAATGCAAAGTCTTCTCACTTTTAAATGTAAGCCATTGTATTAACACTAATCTACAATGAAATCTGCACAAGTGGCAGACTGTTACACAATTTACATAAAAAATTCATGACACAAAAGAAGAAATGGAATTGATGAGCAAATCACAAAATATAAGCTTCGAGCTTTGATCAAAGTACAAAGCAAAATGAGACTTCTAATCGGTTTTATTGGTATTAAATGAAATACCATCCTTTCTTTCACCCCTAAAATGTAATAGAATATCTCATTTCCATGCCTACTAATCCCTACTTTTAGGGTTACTAGAGTTTTAATTGTGGTGGTAGATCAGTAGTCGTTTATTATTTATTTCCTTCGGAATCACTTACTGTTGTAATGATGTTCACACCTATTGTTGCTGGATATGAATCGGGATAATTTTCGAATTTCCAAAACGTTCTATACAATTTTCACTTTTTATATCAATCTTCCATGTTTCTATTACAATTAAAACAGTTTGAGTTCGAATGAAACTGAGAAATAGTGTAAATTTAATTGCATGAAATGAAAATTTCTGCAGATGATCTATACTAGATTCATTCAAGTAAATTCTGTACTAGTAAGATGCAATTGCATTTTACAGAATCTTAACAAATCACGTCTTTTTTATATATATGCATATATCAACGATTTATAATTTTCTTATACATCGATTAATATGTATTGGAAACCTGTACATTTTTCTCGAATTTTTCTTGTTATTTATTTACTCGACTATATTCAAGAAATTCTCCTCTCGTTTTCTCTGAAACAATCCATTGGTGTCTTGATGTTTCAAAATGGGTTAATCTAATATAGATTCGAAGGTAGTATTTTTAAAAAATCGGTGTTCCCCTAGAAGCCCCACGAGGAGGTATTGGATTTGCACTCTCGAAAAAAAAAAAAAAAAATCTTTTTTCATCAATTTAAATTCTATTATTAATATTAGTACTTTGTTTTCATGAATACAATTTTAAGATGCACTTATGATATCCAGTGTCCCCCCCCCTTTTACTTAACTTTGCATTATTATTTTTGAGCTTGGAATAATTATTTAAAATTATATTAATAAAAACAGATATAGTTTTTTGACTGCGATCATCTTTTGTTCGTTGACATGTACAGCATATGCCTGCAATATTTAAATCTGGAATTTTACTCAATATCAATTTTTTTAAAGCGGATCGTATATTTTCTGAGTGGTGGAAAATTTCATTATCTGGTAAAATAAATTTAAAAAATTTGAACCTTGCTGCAAAAATTTTAACGATGTCTTCATCTGGATATGTCAACATTCCTTTATCAAATATTCTTTAACAACAGAGTTTGTCATTTCAAAAATCAATTCTTTTTCCATTGATAATAACTTCGCTACATTGCGAATAAGGTTTTAGCTTGTAAACCGCATATCCAGAAATAAATCAATTCTTCATCAGTAAAATTATATAAATTACACCTTTTATTTCGAATTCTGAAATTTGGGAAAGCGCTTCTTTTACTGAAAAAATCACAAAAAAATTCTCTCAAATGAAAGGAGCCTTATTTTTTGGAATGCAGTTTCTTAAATTTTTTTTTCTGCTTCTAATATTTGTTGAACAGAAACACTAAACTTACCACCGCATAGCTGTCTATATTGATTGAACCTGCCTTCCAGAGGATCGGTTTGATGTTTTCCAGTTAAGACGCAACAAATTAAGAGAAATAAACAAAAACAAAAAATTGGTTATCTATGAAGTCAACAAAATATTTTGTAAGCAAATGAAATAATTCTGCTTTTAGTATATACAAATTGAATTATATGAATTGTTTCGTGTTTACACTCTGCAATGAATAAAGAATGTCTAATGTTATGAGACAAGAAAGGATTTTAGGCTTAATGTGTACTTCACATTATAACTTATAATTCGAAAGGAAAAAAAAAGCCCCTGATATTAAAGAAAAATAACTAAACTTAATTACTCACATGATAATCAAGCGTGATACGGTACTTCTTTTTAGTAACCCAGAGGTGACGTCATAAAATTTAAATGCAAAAAATACTCAAAAGTCGCCACAATCACAAACGAACGTACGCTAGAGACAATAGACCAAAGCTGAATACAGTCCATTGCTTAGTTCCAACCGGTAATGGTGAAGTTTGGTTTAGTTCCAGGCCCGTAAAACTCTTATCATTATCTTCGTCCTCGGAAGCCCTGGCTTTACCTGCCCTCTATTTTCGAAAATTTTTTGATTCTGTAAATCGGTTGTGTTAGCCACATCGCACTTATACTATTACATATCTCCAACTAATTCCTATAGCTTCAAATTTGCGAGTTCTGACTGATCCGATTCCAATGGATGAACTAGGAGCAATTCTAAGGTTCCCGATATTTAAAATCATTTTTGTCTCCTTTTCCAGGAGTTGAAATCATCGTTCCAAAATGGATTAATCCAACTTAGATTCGAAAGTGGTATTTGGCTGCTCTACCTGCCATCCATGCTCAGGGATTTCTTGATACTGCAAATCGTTTGTATTATCTACACCGTACCTACACAATCACATATCTCCAACTAATTCCTATAGCTTCAAATTTGCGAGTTCAGTCTGATCAGTTTATCCGATTCCAGTTGATGAACTCGGCGGTTCTCGCTTTTCTGATGTTCTTAGGCAGACGGCTTTAAAATACTTTTTGCCTCCTTTTCCGGGAGATGAAATCAGATCGCTGTATCCAATTGTTTCAAAATGGGTTAATCCAACACAGATTCGAATGTGGTATGTGGCTGCTCTAGCTGTCCACCGCGTTCGGAAATTTCTTTTCGGTATATCGCTCGTTTTATCCACACCGTATCTATACAGTTACATATCTCCAACTAATTCCTATAGCTTCAAATTTGCGAGTTCGGACTGATCCATTAATAAGATTCCAGTTGATGAATTCGGTGGTTCTCGTTTTTAGGCAAGTGGCTGTAAAATACTTTTTGCCTCCTTTTCCGGGAGGTGAAATCAGATCGCTGTAGCCAATAGTTCCAAAATGGGTTAATCCAACACAGATTCGAATGTGGTTGCTCTACCTGCCATCCATATATAGCGATTTCTTGATACTGTAAATCGCTCGTGTTATCCACATCGTGCATATTCAGTTACATCTAATTCATTAATAGTTGTCATCCACTTATGGCCAATATTTACTCAATTCCTTCCTAGAAAATATACAAGAGCGAAAAAAAAAAAAAAATTCATTCGAATCTATTGATTTCGAAACTTTTCCGAGTGGGTGATATTTGCATGATGAAATTGCTTAAGATTTTAAAATAACATATCCAATAAGGAGTGGATCAATATTATTTGTTTGATTTCTCCATTGAAGTTAAATTACGACTTATGTAGGATGGCCGATTCCATTCCTTTTAATTTTGTCCAATGCATTGTATATTTTTACGATCAAATATTTAATAAGATCTTCAATAAAGAGATTGAAGTTTAACTACATAATATTTTTTTATAAGACCAAATTTACTCGGTTGAATACCATAACAAGATTCGAAGGTAGAATTGTTTTAAAAGACAAAATTGGAGTTTTGAAAACAGCTCACGATTTGCTTTGAAATCTATTGTGGATAGATGAATTAGGCATATGCAATTTTTGATAATTGTCCACTGAAGATAAAGAATCATCGATTTAATCTCTAGAATCATCAAAACCAACGTAACCACTTAGATCAGGCTTACTTTTAGGATTAAAACGCCACGTTTTCTTTCTTCAAAGGAAAGTTACGCTAGTTATTCAGCAGTACTTAAATTGATTGTCATCACGACTAATATGATCAAGTGGGATTATCAAACAGGAATACGAGTTTTTATAACACATTCATGGCATCCGAAATTAAAATTTACCGTTAAATAGGATCACTTCAAACAGAGTAATAAAAAATATGCAATTACCTCAATAGATAGCAACAGGCCGAGCTCAAATTGTATTAGGATATACGATCCGGAATGTCAGAGTGCATGAATTCTTCGAGTATTGTGCCAGTAATTTCTATAATTTAAGAAGAATTACTTTTCATCCGCAGCTTTAAAGCAACGATACAATCAGAAGCCTAATTTAGTGATCGGTCGCTAACTGAAAGAAAACAATAACAAGGCGAAGTCTGCCTTTGTATAGAGAATTTCAAGTATTTAAAATTAGTTCTCTCAAATCTTGAAACTTATGACGAAATATTATTAACAGATCGTTTTCCCATTTTAAGCACATATTCTGTAACTAATATATAAAGCCAAGCATTAAACCCTGGTTGATTATTTTTGACTTGGACTGGACATAGTACTTGGCTTATTCGCGCAGATATGTCAATACAGTAGGTTAATCTTAAGGCAATTATTGCTGAATTTGAATTAATTAAATTTCAAATTTCGAAATTCATTCGAATGTGGGAGGGGTTGGAAGGGGATATCGAGTATAAACAAAATCAGACATAGCAACATTTAAAAATAGTTTATTTCAGATGTTCAAGTTCATGTCAAAAGGATAAAAATTGAATATTTGCAGTTTCCAATTTAAACAATTACGTGCATGAGAATACAAGAGAATAAAAAGTAGTGCATTTCAGTAATATAAATACCAGATTTCCGAAATATTTCTATAAAATTTTGCATCTTCTGGGTTTCTTACAAGATTAAAAACAATTTACGTCCACATGAAATTGTCAAATAGTCAACTTGTAAAAACTTAATTGGTATGATAATAACAATCCTGCAAAAGATCTTGACTCTATTTACTCAAGTAAATTCTGTGCTAGTAAGATCCGATTGCAGTTCATAGAGTCCTAAAGGGGTAAAAAGTCATGTCTTCAATAATTTAGATATGTCAGCAATTGATTTTCTTTGAAAACTGGAAAAACAGACATCGTTGACTCTTTCGTTGAACTTCTTGATGGCTGTATTTCTTGCAATCTTAGAACTTAAAATCTAGTTCGTGTTTCAGACGATTCGTAATCGTCTTCTGAAGATGTGCTGGAATCATCTTGCTTCGGAGGAGAGGTGCAGGCACCTCTTGAAAGAGAATCAATGGTATCGCCATGCGTTTCCTCCGTTTCTTTATCAGGTCTTGCTTTTTTCGACGGCCTGCGTTTTGTTGCAGCTGCTGATGAGGCCACTATTTCGTCTGATGGGGGCGAACCACTCAATCTGGCATCGGTACGTTTGGACTTCCCAGTCTTCCTTCCAACCTCATCCGATTCAAAAATTTGTTCTTCGTCTTTTAATGCTACTTCAGCCTCGGATCGAGGAATTTGCTCGCTGGGTTCCACAACAAGAGGTTTGTCTTCGGTTAGTTCTACGTTTCCTGTAGCCGATTCCTCGTTTTTTTCAGGACTTGTCTCCATTTTTTCTGGTGATTCTTTGGTTTCCGGGATTTCAGGAGGAATCTGATCTTCCTCTTCTTCAGTTATAACCGAGTCTTTTGACGACATAGTTGACACTTGCCTACTACGAAGAAGACCAGGTTTTTGCCACGGTTTTTTAACAATCTCCATACGCGAAGATTCACTCGAACTTTTTATTTCTGGAGATTCCTTGCGATGCGAATCGTCGCTAGATGTGCTTTTGGGCTCTGTGGAGCTTGAACTAGACGAATGCATAAGAATTTTTAATTTCTTGGGTCTAATTCTTGGCCTCAATCGAACTGCCATATCTTTAGCCGCGCTGCCCGAGTCGGTTGAGCTAGATGGTTTTTTCCGAAGAGAGTAATATCCTTTCCCTGCATTAGACGCCTGTGGTCTTCTTTCCTCCGATTCTTTTATTTGGCATGCTGCATCTGCACTTGCTCCATGTCCAGGCAGATTCGATTCCTCTTCAATTTCCTCATTTCTTTGAAATAATCTGTCGAATTCCTGCATTTGTTGATGTCCTGAAATCTGCTGATCCTCCGATTCGGATGTGGTATGCGACTGCTCTGCCTGTCCATGTTCGGCGATTTCTTGATTCCGAGAGTCGCTCGTGTTATCCTCATCACCCCTGTGGATTCCCATTTCTCCTGCTAATCCCCACAGTCGCAAGTTTGCGAGTTCTGACTGATCTGTTAATCCGATTCCAGACGATGTACTCGGTGGCTCTCCTCGTTCCTCCGCTTCTCTGAGGCATTCGGCTAAAAAGTCCGTGTTACCTCCTCCGGAAGAAGTGGAAATTGATACACTCGAACTTACCGGGATCGGAGGAGAGCTTTCTTCCAAAATTTCACTGATGTTTGTATCCGAAGCTTCAGAACTTTGCGTTTCTAATGCAGACCTGTAGCTGGGAGTATCTTCTCTTTCGAAGTTTTCCAATGCATCATGGTACACACTGCCTTCTCTGGAGACGTCCGCTATCTCAGATGGCATTTCGGAAACGTCAGAGGATGTGTTTGCGCTATCAGCTGCATATGTGTAACGTCTTGAACTGGAACTTCCTTGCGAAGAGAGGAAGAAGTGTCTTAAAACTTCTCCCATTGGAAGCTTTTGCATGTCTCGTTCCGAATTTTTTTTGCGTTGGAATCGACTCGATGAGGCAGGCGATGTTTTCTTAAAAGGAAATATTGCTCCTGAAGACAGGCTGCTTTGTGGTAGGCTGTCCGTTGTATCTGTATCGGTTGCTACCATTTTAACTTTGTTTTTATCAATACATTCCTCTTCCACATCCTTTTCAGGGATAGAACGAGCGATTTTCTTAGATTCTGGATCTGAGCTGCTATCGGTACTCGGCAGGATTGGTTTTTGAAGTCCACTTGGTCCTGCAATGGGTTCACTTAGAAGATCGTATTTACTAGTCAAAGTCCCTTCCTGATTTGGTGAATCTAATGGCTTCGATTCGTCAGAATCATCTTTTGATTCATCCTTCGCTCGATGCTCCCGTATCTTCAAATGTTCCAGATTTTCTTCAGTTTGTTCTATTTCGCTATCAGAATGCGACTCACTGGACTCGGAAGGAGTGTCTTGTTTCTCAAGGGGATCTTTATCATGAGAACTCATCCTGACCAAGATATCACGCTAAAATCGTTTTCTGATAAATCACGAAAATCAACAGCCACCAAGAAGTACTGAGCTTGAATGCATCTTTCCTTTTATATGCATTGAAAAACCGCTGCTCATACAAAACTAGCAACACAAAAAATAGTTCTATTTTTTAAAAAAAATGTTTATGGAATAAAAATATCACAATATATGTTATAATTCTGTGTAGTAATTAATTAATATTAATTGTGCTGGGAATGTTGGTTTTTTTAAATAAAAAGACGGAGAAATAATTATGAAAAATCGGAATATTCGCGTAAGAATACACATTTTTTTTTCGCGTTTTGTTTACGTACATTATGCATATTAGTTAGCAATAAAAAAATGTTTTTTTTTCTGTATATATATAATGAAAACAGTAAGTTTTTGCTACTGCAAAAATAACAAATATGTCATATGTGAAAATTATTTTTATTATACGTTTCATAATGTCGCAATTTTGTAAAATATTGTATGTCGAAAAACATTAATGACTCGACCAGATGATTTTATACAAAAGATCTTAAGACATCAAATAATATAATTCCTTTGAAAACCGAGCAAGTCCTGCAATTATATCGTATTATATCATGTTAATCAA
The DNA here is from genome assembly GCA_026289955.1 of Argiope argentata. Lineage (NCBI taxonomy): Eukaryota > Metazoa > Arthropoda > Arachnida > Araneae > Araneidae > Argiope > Argiope argentata. The sequence goes on from JAOUZG010031332.1 coordinate 3,607,358, forward strand.
ATGCAAAATATGAGAGTAATGTCTACAATTATCTTTGGGTTTTGACAACGAAATAATTAAAATTAAGTTTTAATACTCTAAGCAGCTCGGTCTAAATGAATGGTATTGTGCCATCAAAATTCTAATCCTTCGTGTCAAATGAAAATCAGTTTTGCTTATTATCATTAAATAATGTCCACTTTGGTTGTGTTAAATAGATTGCCAAATAACTTGAATTCTGTGTGGCAAGATATCCTACCGCATCAATTTATTAACCTTAGCAACTATTGGTAAAAAGATGCTATGAACTTTTGATTGTCATTTTACTGTATCCATCAGTTATCGGTTTGGGGAAAAGATTCTAGGTTCAAAATTCGAACCTTTCAAATGATCCCTCTCATTTTGCCCTATGTTACCAGCTGCGGTATTAATGCATCGGTAAATGTAATTAAGAATAGTTAAGGGACATATCTGATTGAAGAGACAGAACTATTCTTTACTTCAATCATATCTTCATCCTAAATCATCTGGAGCAGGAGTAATCTTGAATTAAAAAGTTCAAACATCAAATCTATTGCACTCGAGACCTGACTAAGGCAGAGGCATAAGGGGCAGTTGCCCCCAAATCGAATAAACATTTTCATTCTTCGTTTCCTTTTCTGAAGAATGTTCTTCATTATTAAAGTATTGAAGCAGGTGTAATCCTCAACCAACAAGATTAAACAACAAATCTATTGTACTCGAGGCCTGACTAAGGCGGAGTCATACGAGGTAGTTGCCCCCAAATAAAATAGAAATTTTCATTTTTCGTTTCCTTTTCTGAAGAATGTTCTTCATTGCTTAAGTACTGAAGTAGGAGTAATTTTGAAATAATAAGGTTTACATCAAATCTATTGTAATTCAGGCCTTACTAAGGCAGGCATACGCGGCTGTTGCCCGCAAATCGAATAGACTTTTTAATATTTCGTTTCCTTTTATGACGAATGTTCTTCATTGCTTAAGTAGTGAAGCATGAGAAATCTTTAATTAATAATTTTGAACAACAAATCTATTGTACTCGAGGCCTGACTAAGCCAGAGGCATAATCGGCAGTTGCCCCCAAATCGAATAGACTTTTTTTATTTTTCGTTTCCTTTTATGAAGAATGTTCTTCATTATTTAAATATTAAATCAGGAGAAATCTTGAATTAATAAGTTTAAACAACAAATCTATTGTACTCGAGGCCTGACTAAGTCAGAATCATACGGGGCAATTGCCCCGAAATCAAATAGAAATTTCCATTTTTCGTTTCCTTTTTTAATGAATGTTCTTCATTGCTAAAGTAGTGAAGTGGGAATAATCTTGAAATAATAAGGTTTACATCAAATCTATTGTATTTCAGGCCTGATTAAGGCAGGCATGCGCGGCAGTTGCCTGCAAATCGAATAGACTTTTTCATATTTCGTTTCCTTTTATGAAGAATGATCTTCATTATTTTAGTATTAAAGCAGGAGAAATCTTGAATTAATAAGTTTAAACCACAAATCTATTGTACTCGAGGCCTGACAAAGCCAGAGTCATACAGGGCAGTTGCCCCCAAATGGAATAGAAATTTTCATTTTTCGTTTCCTTTTCTGATGAATGTACTTTATTATTAAAGTAGTGAAGCAAGAGAAATCTTGAATTAATAAGTTTAATCAATAAATCTATTGTACTCGAGGCCTGACTAAGGCAGTGGCATACGGGGCAGTTCGGGGCCTCCGAGAAGAGCGTTATCTCTCCTATGGGCCTGGAACAGCAGAGAAGGGGAAATGACTAAGCGATGGTTGCTTTTCGCCTAAGTGTATTGATTCCATCCTTTTTCGTTCAGTTTCTTTCCTCTCATCTTTAAATAAACTGTGCAAAATAGCTTTAAATTTAAGAGTAATTAATAGTAGCGTTATACGTCCTTTATTTGTTTATAATTTTTTATAGAGCTATTAAATTTAGTTATACATGAATGTTTGGACACTTGAAGCCTTTTCTAAACTTTTATTTATACTTAATCCAGTTAGTGAGTTAGAATGGTAGCTAATGTGTGGTCTGATTATAATTTCATCTAGAAGAAGGTTTACATTCCTTTCAGATATACTTAGCTTCAAACATTTTTCTGATAAATATTTTTTGTATTCTGTACCATCCTTACTTGCCTTTAAAGATAATACAGAAGATATTTTTCTAAGATATCGTTCACTAGGCAACACAAAAATGTCACTGGAACGTAATTCATTATAAACTAACGAAGATTTTGTGAAAACTGAAAAAGCCCACGAAAGTATGAAAGGAGAATACCTTAAAGATGCTGAGGAAGTTAATAATTTCAACTGCTCGTAATAAAATTTAATTGCAAAATTAAGAGGATCTTCATTTTCTTTTGAATCAGTTAGGTGTGATTTTAGAGTAAATAAAATATTTTCAATGGTAGCATTTTCAATCATATCTTCCTTATTTTCGAGATACGCAAATAAATTTTCAATTTGAGAGTATAGAGTTACTTTTAATTGTTTATCTTCATTCATGGAAAAAAGCCAAGTCATACTTTGGGAGTCAATTTTTTTATTATTGAAGAAAATATTTATATTCATTTTAGCATCAATCGTGAAACTGGCTTTAATTTCTAAAGGAAGAGAATTAGGTTTTAATATATAATAACTGATTCTTGAATCATCAATGTATGCATTCCAAAAACTTTTGATAATATCTGTACGTTTACTTAAATCTTCAAAACAAGAAATAACATCTGAGTTTAAAAATTCTGTTATTTTTTTATCAGATCTTTGTAACTGAATTTCTCGCCGCAGTTCAGGATCTTTTCTTGAAGACAATAAATTTGTTTGAGAATCAGAGAGATAGAGAGGCAAGTTTGGAAAAATGCGAGGAATGGATTTGGGTTTCAATTTAAATCTTTTACGCTGTTTTAATTCCGTATTACCATCAGGTAGTGTACGGGCATATTCTTTAATTACATCATCATTTTTGAAGTGATGGATGCAAACAACCGATCTGGCAGTTGGCGTAAAATCCTTTCTGGGTATTTTTCGGAGCCATTGTTCCTTCAGATCTGCATCATTGGGGAATTTAAATACTTTTATATTTTCTTTAGCAGGAGGATAATTTGATTTGCAACCTGGTACACAGCAGACTGACGGCATTGTTATCTTTAAAGAATAATAAAAAAAATCAAATTATTTATTCCTTTGAGCAAAAATAATCAATAAATTTAAACATTGTTTACATTTCCAAAGGGATAGGTTCCAAATAGTGGAGATATTTTTATAAAATAATTCTCTAGCTTTCTAATATTTAATAGTTTTATTCACTTGAAATAATAATTTTATTTTTTCTGAGCGCTAGAAGCTATTGACTTGCCTAAAATTATTTTAAAAAGTAAAATACTTCCTGCAAAAAAAATATTTCTTTAAAAGTTGACCCAAAAAATAGGGAAATAAACAAAAACAAAAACAAAAAATTAGTTTTCTATGAAGTAAAAAAAATTATAAGCAAACAAAATAAATTTACTTTTAGTACACACAAATTGAATTATATGAATTGTTAAACTACTCGTGTTTACACTCCGCAATGAATTGCGAATGCCTAATGCCATGAGACAAGAAAGGATTTTAGGCTTAATGTGTACTTCACATTAAAACTTAAAAAACCCCGCTATTAAAGAAAAATAAATAGTTTTAATTACTCACATGATAATCAAGTGCGATACGGTACTTCTTTTTAGTAATCCAGAGGAGATGTCACAGAATTTCAATGCAAAAAATACTCAAAAATTGTCACAATCGCAAACGAACGTGCACTAGGGACAATGGACATCAAATGACCAAAGCTGAAAACAGTCCATCGCTTAGCTCAAACCAGTTATGGGGAATGGGGGGTTTGTTCCTGGCCCGTATAACTCTTATCGCTTCCTTCTCGGAGGCCCCGGGCAGTTGCCCCCAAATCGAATTGACATTTTCCTTTTTCGTTTCCTTTTCTGAAGAATGTTCTTCATTGCTTAAGTAGTGAAGTTGGAGTAATCTTGAAATAATATGGTTTACATGAAATCTATTGTAATTCAGGCCTGACTAAGGCAGGCATGCGCGGCAGTTGCCCACAAATCGAATAGACGTTTTCATTTTTCGTTTCCTTTTATGAAGAATGTTCTTCATTATTTAAGTATTAAAGCAGGATAAATCTTTAATTAATAATTTTGAACAACAAATCTATTGTACTCGAGGCCTGACTAAGCCAGAGGCATTATCGGCAGTTGCCCCCAAATCGAATAGAAATTTCAATTTTTCGTTTCCTTTTTTAATGAATGTTCTTCATTGCTAAAGTAGTGAAGAA
>JAOUZG010031332.1:3611703-3631750 GCA_026289955.1 Argiope argentata
CTGATGAATGTTTTTCATTGCTAAAGTAGTGAAGCAGGAGAAATCTTGAATTAATAAGTTTAAACAACACATCTATGGTACTCTAGGCCTGACAAAGCCAGAGTCATACGGTTCAGTTGCCCCCAAATGAAATAGAAATTTTCATCTTTCGTTTCCTTTTTAAATGAATGTTATTCATTGCTAAACTAGTGAAGTAGGAATAATCTTGAAATAATAAGGTTTACATCAAATCTATTGTAATTCAGGCCTGACTAAGGCAGGCAGGCGCGGCAGTTGCCCGCAAATCGAATAGACTTTTTCATTTTTCGTTTCCTTTTCTGATGAATATTTTTCATTGCTTAAGTAGTGAAGCAGGAGAAATCTTGAATTAATAAGCTTAAACAATAGTGGCATCTAATTAATAAGTCTAAATAAAAAAATTTTGTACTCGAAACCTCACTTAAAGCAGAGGCATACGGGGCAGTTGCCCACAAATCGAATGACCTTTTTTATTTTTCGTTTCTTTTTATGAAGAATGTTCTTCATTATTTAAGTATTAAATCTGGAGAAATTTTGAATTAATAAGTTTAAACATTAAATCTATTGTACTCAAGGCCTGACTAAGCCAGAGTCATAAGGCGCATTTGCCCCCAAATCGAATAGACTTTTTTCATTTTTCATTTCTTTTTATGAAGAATGTTCTTCAGTATTTAAGTATTAAAGCAGGAATAAGTTTATTTAAGTATTAAAGCATTAATAAGTTTGAACAACAAATCTATTGTTATTGAGGCCTGACTACACCAGAGTTATACGGGGCAGTTGCCCCCAAATCAAATAGAAATTTCCATTTTTCGTTTCCTTTTTTAATGAATGTTCTTCATTGCTAAAATAGTGAAGTAGGAGTAATCTTGAAAATATAAGGTTTACATCAAATCTATTGTAATTGAGGCCTGACTAAGACAGGCATACGCGGCAAATGCCCGCAAATCGAATATACTTTTTAATTTTTCGTTTCCTTTTCTGATGATTGTTTTTCATTGCTAAAGTAGTGAAGCAGGAGAAATCTTGAATTAATAAGCTTAAACAATAGTGGCATAAGGGGCAATTGCCCCGAAATTGAATAGAAATTTTCATTTTTCGTTTCCTTCTCTGATGAATGTTCTTCATTGCTGAAGTAGTGAAGCAAGAGAAATCTTGATTTAATAAGTTTAAACAATAAATCTATTGTACTTGAGGCCTGACTAAAGCAGTGGCATCCGGGGCGGTTGCCCCCAAATCGAATAGAGATTTCCATTTTTTGTTTCCTTTTTTAATGAATATTCTTCATTGCTAAAGTAGTGAAGTAGGAGTAATCTTGAAATAATATGGTTTACATGAAATTTATTGTAGTTGAGGCCTGACTAAGGCAGGCATACGGGGCAGTTGCCCCGAAATCGAAAAGAAATTTTCATTTTTCGTTTCCTTTTCTGATGAATATTCCTCATTGCTAAAGTAGGGAAACAGGAGAAATCTTGAATTGATAAGTTTAAAAATTAAATCTATTGTACTCAAGGCCTGACTAAGCCAGAGACATAAGGGGCATTTGCCCCCAAATCGAATAGACTTTTTTCATTTTTCGTTTCCTTTTATGAAGAATGTTCTTCATTATTTAAGTATTAAAGCAGGAGAAATCTTGAATTAATAAGTTTAAACAACAAATCTATTGTACTCGAGGCCTGACTAAACCAGAGTCATGCGGGGCAGTTGCCCACAAATCAAATAGAAATTTCCATTTTTCGTTTCCTTTTTTAATGAATGTTCTTCATTGCTAAAATAGTGAAGTAGGAGTAATCTTGAAAATATAAGGTTTACATCAAATCTATTGTAGTTGAGACCTGACTAAGGCAGGAATACGCGGCAAATGCCCGCAAATCGAATAGACTTTTTCATTTTTCGTTTCCTTTTCTGATGAATGTTTTTCATTGCTAAAGTAGTGAAGCAGGAGAAATCTTGAATTAATAAGTTTAAACAATAAATCTATTGTACTCGAGGCCTGACTAAGCTAGCGGCATAAGGGGCAGTTGCCCCGAAATTGAATAGAAATTTTCATTTTTCGTTTCCTTCTCTGATGAATGTTCTTCATTGCTAAAGTAGTGAAGTAGGAGAAATCTTGAATTAACAAGTTTAAACATCAAATCTATTGTACTCGAGGTCTGACTAAGGCAGTGGCATACGGGGCGGTTGCTGCCAAATCGAATAAAAATTTTCATTTTTCGTTTCCTTTTCTGATGAATTTTCTTCATTGCTGAAGTAGTGAAGTAGGAGAAATCCTCAACAAACAAGCTTAAACAACCAATCTATTGTACTCGAGGCCTGACTCAGCCAGAGGCATAAGGGGCAGTTGCCCCCAAATCGAAAGAAATTTTCATTTTTCGTCTCCTTTTCTGATTAATGTTTTTCATTGCTAAAGTAGTGAAGCAGGAGAAATCTTGAATTAACAAGTTTAAACATCAAATCTATTGTACTCGAGGTCTGACTAAGGCAGTGGCATAAGGGGCGGTTGCTCCCAAATCGAATAGAAATTTTATATTACTTTTCCTTTTGTAATGAGTGTTTTTCATCACTAAAGTATTGAAGCAGGAGTAATTTTGAAATGATAAGTTTAAACATCAAATCTATTGTACTAGAGGCCTGGCTAATGCAGGGATATAAGGTGCAGTTGGCCCGAAATCGTATATAAATTTAATTTTACGTTCCCTTTTTTAGTGAATGTTCTTCATTACTTAAGTAGTGAAGTAAATGGAACCACAAAGAAGTTTTTGCGCCTGGTCCCAACTAGTCTAAGTCAAACCCTGCATGTACTCATGATTATAAACTCTAGATATATCTAGTAAATATTTCATAATTCTTATGCAAAGATTTTAGGGCCGGTCATTCCTTCATTGGTGGATCAATTTATAGGATCAAGTGATGGAGGCCTTGATGGCATCTATCATCAAGGTTAAACCAAACCATCTTTATAGAGTCGTGAACTCTAAAGGAACAAAGTCCCATCTTGTAAGAGATCAGGGGAGAACTATATAGAAATACTCTTAATCTCGTAGTCATCATGCCAATGGAACAGAAGCGGTATTGTCGATTACTTCGACAAAGACAAATTTTTTTATTTTTTTGTTTAAACAACAACAACAACAATTATTATTATTTGGTGAATCAGTGTCTATATTTTACCAACAACGAGCAAAAGTTATTTGAAAAACACTCTCATTTTCATAAGCCAATTCATTCCACCGCTCTGGAGAGCGTAAGTTTTGTATCTATAGTGACAGTATGAGCTCATTGAAATTACTTTCCAATATTCAAAATCAGATTCATCCTATGGCCCTGGAAATCCTGGGTCTTCTTACAGCTCTTCAAAACAGAGGGTTTGAGATATTATTTTTCTGGATTCCGAGTCATGTCGGAATCATTGGTAATGAGCAGGCCGATAATGCTGCAAAGAGTGCATCTTTGCTTCTGAAGAGCGACATTCCAGTCAGTGATGCCTCAAAGGCAATCCAACGTCATTTTAACTCGCTTTGGCAGGAATATTGGAATAATCATTTTAATAAAAAATTGCACGCTATAAAACCTATTATTTCATATTGAATTTCCTTACCAGTGCGAGAGCTAGACGTCAAATTGAATACACTCTTCATTGGTCCCACTTGTCTAACTCATAAGCATCTTTAATTAATCTGTTTTCAAATGCCAAGTAAATTTAACAGTTCTTCATATTTTAATAGAATGACCTGATTTTAACCTTCATCGGTTACATCATTTTAACTCCTCTTCGCTGGACATGCGATCGTTATTGGGGGAAAATCCTCATCGGAACCACTGCTGCCAAATCAGCAAATGAATACCATAAACAAGCCATTACTTATACTGTTTTACGTTCTTCCATTCGTAAATGGATTTTCCAAAACTGGCAGTACCAATGGAATCTTGAGACAGAGAACAAACTACACACAGTCAAACCTTTTATTGATCTTTGGTGTTCCTCCCTAAATCGCCGATGCGACGTTATTCTGACGCGATTACGTATTGGGCATTCTCGATTAACACAAAAATATATACTTTTCAAGCAGCCACCGCCAATTTGTAGTCGTTGTGGGGATAGTTTAACTATCCGACATATTTTGATTGAATGCCAATCATTGGACCCATTGTGTCTTAAACATTTTAACTCAGTTGTCCCATGTCTTTCCTTTTTAATTGGACATAAACCACATTTTAACATTTTCCTTTATTTAAAGGAGGCAGGTTTCTTCAAAGAAATTTAAATTGTTGTTTCATTCGTTTCGTTGCTCTTATTCTCTTTTTAAGCATTGGATTGTGAATTTTTTTTAATTGTTTTAAAACGTATTGCCAAGGCCTTCATCTAGTTTCGGCGCAGTTTATCCAAAGAATGGATCTTGCGCTAGTAAAATAGTCACTCAATCAATCAATCATCGGAACCTTTTTAAATTTTTGAGAGCAATTGGGTTCTATTATTTTATTTAAATGTCTTCATTTGCCTGACACATCATTCAATGGATTCAGAGCTTTTAACATACTTTTATTCCCTTTCATTTTTTACTGGACACTTGCTGAATTTTAATGGTTTTGCTATTTATTGACCATACGCAATGTAGCCTATTTTGGCTCTTGTGCCAATAAAACTAAAAATCCAATCCCACCGCTCTGGAAATTCTGGATCTTTTAAAAATAAGGACTACGAAATTTTATTCTTCTGAGTTCCGAGTCGTGTTGGGATAACCGGAAATGTTCACTATGCAAAGCTGTGAAAACACCGTCTTTGTTTATGCAGCGTGGGTACCCTTCTACGATGCGAAGAACTCGTTTAAGCACGATTCGTTAAGTCGTCGTGTGCATGCTCTATGGCAAGAAACATGGGGTCAACAAACCAATAAATTGCATTTTATCAGAGCCACAGTTACATGATGGACTGCTGTTTCAGTGCGTGAGCTCCGAGTCAAATTGACTCTGCACTGGAAACACTCGTTTAACGCGCAAACATTTTTTACTAGGCGATCGAGCTGCTTTTCGCTCCAGCTGCCGAATGATTTTAACTGTTCTTCACCTTTTAATTGAATGCCCTGATTTTAATCGCCATCTTTTTACGATTTTTACAATTTTTCAACAGTGGACAGGCAAATGCTTGTGGGGAAACGTCCTCACAAACACAAATAATGTTTAATCTTGTTACCATTTTTAATCTCGTTTCTTATTTTAAGACAGTGATACGTACTTTTTGAAATTAGGTTCTGATTTTACAGATTTTTAAATGAAGACACATTGTTTGAATTCTAAACTTATGGCTGACGTAGTATGATCCTCTTGCGCTTTTAAATCCCACTATTCAAATCCTATATATTTTTATGAATCACTGTCTATATTTTATTCATTGTATATGTTACGGCATATAACTGTAATATATATCTAATACAGTCACGCTTTGTGTAAAACTCGTAATTATGCACAATTACCGGTTATTACATGTAATCACCAGTTTATTACTTTTACTGTAACATGGGTTTTAGCTGCTAAACCTTATATTAAATTGTATCTACCTAGTTCTTTGTATTTAGCAGCAAAAGCCAGATTTCTTATGAATGGATATCGATCAGTATTTAATAAATTTAATTTATAGAAATTTCTTCGCAATTCTATATGTCAACATTCAGCTGAAATCACTTTTGAGATTTGGTGTTCACAGATATGCAGGGATAATTTCAAAAATTTGTTTTTCGAACTCGTAGATATCCGAAGTATGCGAGTTCGTCAGGAAAAATAGTTTATTTTGTAAGATTTGGTTGGTGAAAGATACCACGATAATATTTTAAACTTATATTTGCGTTCAGAACAGTATAGTTATTATTTTGATCCCTTTGATTATTGATTTTTATTATTGATCCAACCTTTAATCATAAATCATTTAGATTTTATTTGCTAAAATATGATTTTTTTAATTTTTTTTTTGATAAATAGGCTTATGATTTTAGAAAAACAAAAAATAAACTAGGCATACGCACGAACTAAACTAGGCATATATCTGTGCAAAAAAAAAAGAAAAAGAAAAAAAAAAGAACTAGGCATACGCACAAAAAATAGACAAAACTGCGCTCAGAAAATAGACTATGCATGCTAATAGGCGCTCAAGTAGCACAAATGCATCGAATTTTACTACCTTTATAAAGACAAATTCAGCAACAAATGAGAAATGAGGAGAATGGGGAGAATCGCATAATAATTCAACGAAATGAGGATTGGAATTCTCAAACCATCTGCTTCTATTCTTTTTAAAATTGGCACACTTTGTTAAAATATGAGAGTATAAGTATCTGGTTAACATTTGATTATTAATTTGTTTTTTTTTTCTATTATGACTGATGAAATAGACGAAAAATCATTGTCCAAAATCAATTTGTTCCAATAAATAATCACGTTACATTGTTTTCCTAGTAATAATATGTGCTTGTTATAGTTCTAAAACTTTCGGTTCACTTCTAGGATGTAATTCAAATTTATTGCCGTCTTTGCCGCATCCAAGAAAAATTATGTTTTTGGTCTTGATCTTGAAAATGGACTGATCTTGAAAATAAGTCATTAACTGACATTCATTGGAAGACAATTTTTGGAATTTAAATACATTCTGTTCAAAATGTTGTAATTGAATCTTTCAATATTAACCTTTATTGAATCTATTACAAGCATTTATTTCGCTCTTTATAGTTCCAGGAATCAATTTATCCACGCCATAATTTATCACCTTTACTATTATTACCTGCCTTGCTTGATTTCTCAGTTACCAAATTTTATATTTTCGCTTATAATTTTATAGCTTGTGCGTAGCAAAAGTGCTATTCCCCCACCCCCGTGTAAAACAAGACCTTCCATATTATTTCAGTTTAATCGCCATTATTGTGTGATTTTAGTAAAGTTTAAAAAAAAATTGTATTTCCATTATCAAAACAATCTTCGAGAATTTTTAGATTTGAATTAGTTATTTTATGAATATAAATTAATAGTGAAATTTAAGACTACAATAATTTACATCCTGACATTTCATTTGTAGTATATATATTTATTACATTTGGTATTTATAAATAGGGTTTATATAATTCCTTCACAAATATCAATAAAATATTTAAAAAAAACTATTCAAATGATAAATATTATCTATTAAATAAAAATTATCGGATTTACTGTATGATATTGATTCAAATATTTATTGCTCTAAAACTATAAAGCGAATAAAAACATTTATTAAAATTCGAAATGCAAATAAAAAATTAAAATAATTTATAATACAATAAAAATATTTTATGATCTAAGATATCAACAGCAGTTTTTATTTTCAGACTGTCAAAATTGCATGACAATCAAAAATGGACTATTAAGCAATTCTAATTTTGTAGAGACTGTATAATTTCAAAAATACTGTGATCTAATTGATTTTTTTTTAATTTAAGAAATTTCGTAGTATTTTTGCTTAATCAATTGCTTTCTAAATTTATAAATTTTTTCAGTTCCAGTATATCTTACTTTTTAAATTTTTTTATTGAATAAGCTTATTTGTAGTTATAGAAAATTCTTGAATTTCAGCAATTTCTAATTATTATGAGCATGGTTTGATGTGATTTGTTACTGGAAAAGAATCACCATCGTGCTGGTCCTCTCGAACTGATGATTTCAGATTTTGTTCACATTTTATTCATTTTTCTTAATTTTGTGCCTTTGAAAAGTCTTCTTTTCACTATGTTTTCTGTGAATAGCTTTTTTCTTTTGATATTCTTTCGATTTTCTACAACGTTTATGTATTTTCTTGGACAATTCTAACGGTGTTTCCTGATGAAATGGAAATTCGTGACCTAATATTTTATATTCTGATGCACCTTTGGACTTATCCCCAACTTCTGGAATATCCAAAACGTTATCCCAGTTTTGTAAAAGTCTATTTTTACAATTTTTCTTGGTTTTCGACGTCTTTGGCTTCTTTGAAATGTCTCTTGAATCGACACTAAAGTTTTCTGTTGATTTTGCCATTTTCTTTTTCTTCTTTGTAAAATTTCTTTGGATACTATGTTTTTTTCTTCTAACAATCGTTTCCATTAGTACATTATTGCTTGATATTTTAGTTTGAGAAGATTTTGATTTTAAAGAATTTGCTGAAACAGGATAATTAGGAGGTTCTTTTTCATGAATATTTGGTGATTGGGAATGTTTAATAGTTACATACGATTTGCTGCTTTCGTTTTCTGGAGATATTTCTTTGGGAAAACGTTGATACACCTTGGGCTCTGCTGGCTGCTGTAAAATCCGGTTCCCTTTCATCTTTTTTCCACATATAACATTAGACTTATCCTCGGCTTTTGGAATATCAAAAACGTTATCGCACTTTTGTAAAACTGACCTGTTTTTACAATGTTTCTTGGTTTTCGACATTTTTGGCTTCTTTGAAATGTTTTTTGCTTTTCGGCTAACACTTTCCGTTAATTCAGCAGTTTTCTTTTGCATCTTGGTAGAGCTTTGTATATTATGTTTTTTTATTGTGTTAGACTCTACATATTGTACAGTATTACTTGTATTTTTATTTAAGAAAGATTTGGATTTTGAGTGATTTGCTGAAAGTCGATATTTGTGGGGATTAATCTTATGAATCTTCGTTTTTCGAAAACCTTTATCCAATGGACATAATTTGTCACCTTTTTCTTCTGGAAATGAGATTTTGGCGGCAGTACAATGATCAATTTTGGTCACTTGTGACTTCTGTACAGGCATTTCCTTCAACTTTGTTTCAGATAAAACGTTAGACTCGACCTTATCTTCTGGAGTTTCCAAATTGTTATCACAGTTTTTTAAAACTAGCTTGTTTTTAAAATACTTTTTGGTTTTCGATGTTCTTGTCTTCTTTGAAATGTTTTTTGTTTTTCCACTCAAGTTTTCCTTTGATTTTGCTCTTTTCTTTTGCAGCTTTTTAAAATTTCTTTGGATTACCTCTTCTGAAAATGGTATTTTAGAGGAAATATGCTGATAAAGTTGAGGCACATCTGACTTCTGTAAAATCCGTTGGTCTTTCAATTTTTTCCCGCATATGATATTCGACTTATTCCCGGTTTCTGGAATATCCAAAATTTTATTATGGTTTTGTAAAACTAAACTATCTTTATAATATTTCTTGAATTTCGATGATTTTGTCTTCTTTGAGATGTTTCCACTTGATTTTGCCATTTTCTTTTTCCCCTTTGTAGAATTTCTTTCGATACTATGCTTTTTTCTTCTAATAGCTATTCCCAATAACACTTCATCTCTTGCATCTTTAATTTGGGAAAATTTTGATTTTGAAGGATTTTTTGAAACTGAATACTTGGGAGGTTCGTTTTTATGAATCTTCGGTCCTCGGAAGCGTTTATCAGATGTATCTGATTTGTCACTTTCCTCTTCTGAAAATGGCATTTTAGTGGAAGTCTGCTGATAAACTTGGAGCACTTTTGACTTTTGTGAAATCTGGTTTTCCATCACCATTTTTTCACTTTCTTCTGGTGTTTCCAAATTGTTATTACGGTTTTGTAGAACTTGCTTGTTTTTACAATATTGTTTGGTTTTCAACGTCTTTGGCTTCTTTGAAATGTTTCCTGCTTTTCGACTTGAATTTTCGGTTGATTCTACCGTATTCTTTTGCTTCTTTGTCGAATGTTTTTGGATAATTTGCTTCTTTCTTCTATTAGTCAGTCCCAGTAACTCTTTATTGCTTGCATTTTTTATTAGGGATGATTTTGATTTTGAAATGTTCTTTAAAACTGGGTATTTGAGAGGTTCTATTTTATGAATCTTCTCTTCTCTAGAACGTTTATCAGATGCACCCGATTTGTCGTTTCCCTCTTCTGGAAAGGGCATTTGGGTGGCAGTAAGCTGATAAACTTTCGGCACTTCTGACCTTCGTAAAACTTCGTTTTCAAACATCTTTTTTGTTTTTTCGCCCACGTGTTTTTTCTTCTTCTTCAAATTTGTTTTGCTTTCAGATATCTTAGATTTTCTTTCAGTTTTACGTCCTTTTGAACATGATATGGATTTGATTATTCTCTTTTTGACTGGATTGGGAGCTTTAAAAATGTTTGATTCATTTTTTCGTGATTCTTTTACAGTTTTATTAGTAGACTTTTTCTTGCTTGTAGTATCTTTTTCGCATTCGGCGATGTCCGATTTCTTTTCATTTCTTTTCTCTACGGAGCTCGAATTGGATTCAGAATCTGACAGTTCAATTGTATTTGAAGGGCTTTGTAATCTCGAGTCTTGAACTGTTTGAGAAGACGAGTCACCCTCTGTACTAGTACAGGTATCTTCTTTCCCATTGCTTGGATCGGAATCGGTGCTTGCAATGTCAACAAGTGGAGGACAAACTTTAGGTACGTCGATGATTTCAATGCTCGAAGACGAAGTGTTTTGATCTGAACTGTCTGGTGAAAAGTTTTCCATGCTTCAAGATAATATCGATGTTAGTAAATTTTGCCTTCTCGTCACATATTAAAAACAAATAGTATTTCAGTGATAACCTATGAAAATAGTATTTAGGTCAATAAAATAATAGACAGTAAGGTGCTGTTTGATAAATTATTCAACATTAACAGGTAAAAGAAAAGTAGCAATATTATATTAAAATCGATTCATCTGTCGAGATTCCATCTATTTATCTTAAAGGTGGGTTCACAATACTCCACCCACTGCACGCAGTCTTTGTCCCTGTATAGTTCTCGTGTGAACAGCTGAGACAACATCGTTGGGACAATGGCAAATGGTTGTTCCATCGGGACAATCGTCTGCCATTGACCCATTATGGTCACGTGATTTTTTCGGGAGTAGGCGTCATCTTCTATTGCGCACAATAATTGGCGACGTGTAAACTCACTTTAAATGTGTCTATTGAACTGAATTAAGTTTGTCGATTAAGATTACGATTTCGAGCATGATGATTTGAATCGATCTGGAGCTACAAGGTGGATTATACATGGCTTCGGCTCATTATTCCGACAAATAAGAAAATAAAAAAGATCATATGAATTATCGATGAAGTATCATTCTTCAACCTTTTAAAAGGTCGCGGAAGCCTTTTGAAAGCCTTTGTTGTCAATGATACATTGTTGTAAATCACATTTTTTTTTACCTTCGATCAGCAACGGCTTTGTGTCCAATCAGTTTTGATTGAAACTCAAAATATATAATAACAATTTATTTATAAGTTATTGCAAATTGGTACAAGATCCTCTAATTTTCGAAAAGTTAATTTCTTTTTAAGTATACAGGGTAATTATAATGAGAGTTATCCTTTAAAATGGTCATAAAAGAAAAACTACTGGACCAAATGTTATTAAACTTGGTAATAGTCTAAAGGAGGTCATAGGAAGCTCACTCAAAAGGCTCAAAAGCTCATCACCAGTGGTGAAATAGCGACGTAGGCCATATTGTTAACCAAAATGGGATGACGTGATAGCCTGGTGGTAAGGCTACCACGTCACAGTGGTAAGGCTACCATTAAGGCTCGTGAGCCGTAGGGTTTCAAGATCGAGATCCGATTCCACCGAAGAACCTCGTGTAAGGGGGTCAGTTGCACGTTAAATATGCCATGCCCAATGTCTTCACTCTGGTGAGGTGTGGTATGGAGAGGGGTTGCCATCCCATGTGTCGTCGTCGTCATCTGACTGAGGTTCAAAATTATGAGATTAAGTCCTAAAATAGCACCCGTGTTGTTTTACAACTGTACGTTAATGTAACTAAACTAAACTACACTCAGGTTTTTAAAAGGAATTCTTCAAATTCGATAAACATTTTATTATTACTGAGGATTTATTTACTAGGAAAGTAGAATTCGTATAATTCCACTTTGAATACTCTGAAACTTTCTCTTAAACTTTTGAAATTATACATTTTATTTCTATAGAATTTTGAATCTCAAATAATACCACGGATACATTGCATATCATTGGGAATCGATCATTACAAATTATAGATTTTTGGTTTCAATCGTGTTCCGACACTATGTAACGGATTTCATGAACGAGTGTTTTTTAAGCACACTTCGATGTGTTTTCTGTTGTTTTGTCGCAATATTTTTTCCTGGGCTTTCTTTCGATTTTGAGAATCATATTTATATATCTTAAAGATTTTATACTAGATTTTTTTGTGAATCTTTTTAAAGTAATTTTTGGATAATCTTTTAAAAATACAGTGAATTTTAGTTTCAATGTTCTATTTAAGGTAGCCGACTACGTTCGAAGGAAAATTTTTGAAAAAGTGGCTTTTTAAAAAATTATTTATGGTTTTCAGATGTATTATAAGTTATAAACACTATAAATACAAAAAAAAAATTGAAAATATATTATATTTTGAGAAATTGGAAAATTTTAAGTGAAATTTAAGGAAATTTAACCAAAACGGTTAACACTCTACCCAAAATTGTAATGCAACAATCTTAATTTCCTTTAAACACAACTTATAGAATATAGTGATGAATGAAATGAACCAAAATCTAAGAAAAATATTGAGGTGCAAAGAAGTTATTGGTAAAAATATACATATATATGCATTTTCCCATAAATTCACAACATATTTTTGCTAAAAAGACCCATAAATGAAAAAGTATATCATCAATAACAAAACTTTTGGTTCATCTCATTGCCCAAATCATTTAAAACATATGCTGAAAGTTTTATGTAGATACCTCTATTAGTTTTTGAGATATCATGTTAATGGTGGAACATTTTTATGAAAATTCAAGTTTTGAGATAATTGAAGTTAAAGGTAAATTTTAGTTGAAAAACATTGTTTCCTTTATTAAAATCATTTAAAATTCGCCTGGATGATAGTTCAGGCCTTCTTTTTCCACAATAAGTAGGCCTTTTTTCTTTCTGAGAGCAGAAAGTTTTTTCTTTGAGTTTTTGCCTTTGCTAGTGAATGTCTTTCAGCATCATTTATTCGTTGATTTTCAAGTAATGACATTCCACTTAGCATGTAATGTCCTACATTCAATTTTAAATTATTCAGAACTTCCAGCAAGCCTCTCATTACATCATTAAATTGAAGTACAGTGATAAAAGACCCTAGCTGCAATGTTTGTAACTCAACAAACTGCTCTTTTGGAACAAAGTTCCATAACAATCCATTAAAACTCTCGTTGGCATTTTGTGTCTTTCCGTGTAAACATTTACGCAGTAATGCCTGTTCACATAATTTCATGTAAACAGGTTTTACTTTGTTTATTATGTGTTGTGGAAGTCCTGCTGACTTATCCTGGAATGTTCTTTTGCTTGCCTTTTCTCGCTGATATTTGCACCAACTGTCGACACCTTTCGGACATTGCCCATGCATCGGATATTTTTTGCTTGAGCAGCAATGATAAAATGCTGCAATAACAGAACTTTGCATAGCTAGCAAATTGCCTTTATTACTACGAATAGCAATTCCATAGTAATTTTGCAATTTGTCAATGAAGCGATCAGTTAATTTCCCTTTTCCCCCAATTCCTTTGGTGCACTTTTTCAATTTTCTAAGGCGAGTTCCAACTCTTTTCTGTATATGACCAATGCATTCCAATTTAATTATAGAGTCCTTCCCATAAATATCCTTTACTGCATCATAGGCCTTAGAATCCCCATCTCCATAGTACTCGGTATAATGCAAGTTCCGGTTATTTTCTGAACGCTCAAAAATACGATAGGTTCCAATTGTCTCCATGCGTGCAGCTGAGCCATCATGATTTTTGCATACATGAGGTTTATTTGAAGCTTTTTGCTTTCCTGAGAAAGTTTTGCAGATTCTGCAAAATTGTGATATAGCTTCAATATCCAATACTTTGCCAGTGTCCATTGATATGCAGCTTACAAGGCCATTCAAGGAGGAAAAACCCCTCTTTTGCCAAGTGCCATCCACAGATACTCCACAATCTACAATGTTAAACTGTGAACATTTTGAAATTTGTATTTGTTCAGCTGCATCTTTCATACTTTTCTCAGCAACTTTAGATGCAGCTTTCAGAAGTTTTAACTCTTGATTTCTGAAAGTTGCTTTAGAAAGAAAAGGCATATCTAACATGGAGATCAATTTTTTACCTGCAGTATACCCTTTTCCAATTAGCCTTAAACCATACACAAGTAAAGTGTTCATATCATTAGCATTGTTTCTCTTTTTCGATGAAGCAAATCCATTATGAAATGTGCAATTCTGGCATTTTAATAAAAAATTTGAGCACAAACCAAAACGAGAATCTTCTTCAAAGCAGAGTTCCTTTTTCAAACACATGGGACAACATAATGCAGTTAACACTGACACTAAAATCTCAATGTCCATTATTCGATTTCCACGTAGTTCATCAGGATTTGAAGAACTTTTCATATGCAAATAGTTATTACCACTAAGTTTTGAAGAACTTGCAGTAGTAACATCAGTTGAATTGGCTGGAATTTCACTTTCAGTACCTTTTTTAGAATGTCCAGAATTGTGCTGATTTCCGGAAAAATTTCGCTTCTTTGAGCGATAATTTCTCAGATGACCCATTATAAATAAAACTTCACGTCAAAAACTGCAAAAATTTTAAAGAAAAATCAAAATTTTCTCTTTTAAAGGAAGTAAAACAAAATTAGCGAAGCAAGCACGAGGTCGTAAACAAAACAGCAAACGAACACAGTTGTTGCCAATTTTTCGCAAAGAAATAAGGAAAGTATGTGTTAAAAAAGGTGTGGCTTGCCGCTAGCAACATAAAATAAAACTATTTTATAAAGTAAAACCAAGAGAAAATATCAAAATTTAGCAAATTGAAGGACACTTTCGGTTTCGGAATTCAACTTCCGGTTTTGGAATGCCGTTTCCGGTTTTGTTTTGTTTCGGTTAGGTATTTTAAAATCGCTATAACTTTTTTTCTAATTCACTTAGGAACAAACGATAAACAGTTTTAGAAAGAGAAAAGTCCGTAGTACAAAAAATGACGATAAAAAAAAATTTCGCCAATGTGGTCGAAAACCAGTGTTTTCAACGTAGTCGGATACCTTAAGCAAATGCTTGGCGCAGCATGGTACAAACTTGGGCCTTGTGCCATTAAATCCCACGAACCAACCAACCGACAATATGTATTTTCGACTCTTTTTTTTTTTTGCAGGCAGATTGGCATTAAAATTGTTTTCGAAACTATAATTGTAATCTAAAGAATTTCATTGAATTTTTATGGGTTATTGCAGTATATGGCGACATACAGACATGTATTTGAGAGGTTTCATTCTAAATTTGATAATTTTTTGTATTTTAGCAGATTGGAGTTTATCTGATTGGTGCAAATGGTTTTCTGGCACAAAGCCACTCCTGGCCATCCTGCAGGCCAGGAGTGGCTTTTGTACCAGAAAACCAAAACAACCAACCGTATTTTAGAAGATGAAATTGTCCTAATTTGGCGTTTTGAAGCTATGGAAATCACTTGTATTCGGATAGACTTGCCATGAAAATATTGCATTGAAAATTTGATAAATACCCACACATTTTATCGTTCATCCCGTTTCAGTGTCCTGAGACTACTTTTCGATGATTCTATCTCATTAAGGGGTGAAACGCGAAAAGATATTCGAATTTTCGGAATTATACTGTTAAATGTAAACATCCTTTAACGTTCTACTTACATTATTTTTCAAATTAAACTATCCTAACGCATGCGCAAAAATGCTGAGAAATTTTGAATCTATTGGTTAACAATAATTTCATATACCAAATTTGAACACTCTCGCTTCAAGTTTTCCAACTTGCCATGCCAACAGATATAATGCCAAAAACGTGTTTTTTGGGGCGCGGGCGTGATAGAAACCTTAAAATTATTATTTTATGATTATAATACTTTTTTTATACTTTGTATAAGAGAATGTAAAGATCATAGTTCTAAAAAAGTAAAGCAATGCAGATTGAAGTGGCAATCTCTTGTCTAGTTGCAGAATATTTGGTACTTGCGTATTATACCGCCCAACTTTATCACCAAATTGGAAGTCACCACCAATGAGTTGCTAAACCGCCAATTATGGCAATCCGACAATGGTATAATCCATTGATCTTTATTGCCAAATTTAAATCCGTCGCCAAAAAGTTACAAAATCGTTGGTGATCGTTGGCGAAGACCAGTATAATAACTAACGAATAATCTTTTGTCCATTTTAAAGAAAAACATTATTCAAGGACTGGGGACATTACTCAAGAACATATTATTGTAACATGAAATAAGAAATCCTTTGAATGCGTATGTATAAAATACAAATATATTAAGGTGAAACTAATGTATTAAAGGAATCAAATCTTAAAGCACCTAAGAATGGTTTCAATTCGCATCTAGATGATAAATGAAAAGTCATATTTGTCCGTTTTATGGCACAAGAACCAAAAAGAAGGTTATACTGCCCCCAAAAAAGTTCATTTCTAATTCTAAGCCCATATCAACTCATGCCTAGATGATAAATGAAAAGTCAGATGTGCCAGTTTTATGGCACAAAAACCAAAAAGGTTATACTGTTCCAAACAAATTTATCTCCAATTCAAAGCCCAACAAAAACTATTTCTATAAAAGTGACACAAGAACCATTGGTAAAACGATGAAAAAACACAAAAAAGTCAAAGAAGCCATAATAGCGAATTAAAATTAAGAAATGAGTTAGAAATTTTAAAATTAATATATTTACCTTTTGCACTTGGAAAAGTAATTCGATGCATAATAGTCACCATATACGAAGACTTGCTTATTGAGAAAGTAAAATAAGAATTGATTCAAGTTTAATTCTCCCATTTAATTAATTTGCTTCTTACTAATCTGCCTTTATTCTAAAAAATTAAAATTAAATAAAATGCCAAAAGGATTCACCATCTTGAATAATAGAATGCTAGTCACCAAGCGAGTGCAATAAGTTATTTATAAATTCATCCAATTGCCATAAAAAATCATTGATTCTGGAATTCTTTGTAATAAATTTGAAAATATTTATTACACAAGTAATCGATCAAAATTTAGCTAATTCCCATTCGATGAAAAGAATAGCAAATTTTCGAAGTCGTGGTTTTAAACTTTTACTAACATTTGGAAACAGAATTATTGGATTTACTACTTTACTTTGCTGGCAAAACTAACATGAGATTTAAATAAGTAAGCTACACACAATAGTTCCGACTACAAGCTAAAAGCATATAAACAGCAAATGATGTAATTTTTTTTCGCCACAAAAATCTAGTATTTGTACACTGAGAAAATTATAGCAGTATTTATTAGCTTAGTTAATATTTTATTGAATTTTCGACAAGTTTAGTGCATATAAAACACTATGCAAATTTAATAATGAGGTTCTCTAAACAAAAACATTACATACAAATGACAATTTAGAATTTCTATTGGAATAAGAAAGTGAATGCTTATTGCACTAAAAAAATCTTCAAATGTTAAAAATGTATTTTATTATCATCGATAAAAAATATACTCATTCAAATAGAAAACAATATTTGCCTAAAAAGACTCAGTCAATAGTTTATTAAATATGCAAATACAAAGAGCATGATTAAAATATATATATTTATATATCAAGGTTTCTGGATCGAATATTCGAATTTCACGGAACTTATTCACTTCTGTTTTGCACCCAATGAAAATGCATATTTTAAAAATCAGTAGTAAATATGCAATAGATACACATGAGAAAAAAATATATAAAAGCCATGTATTAAAATATAATTTAAAGGGTACTTTATAAATTAGGAAAGCAGTTGTTTCAAAAAGGTAAACATAATTTTAGTAAATCTATAAAAAAAAACAATACAATTGCTTACCTAAGGTGAAATATAACAATACAACAATTTACTACTAAGAGTCAATAAAAGAAGTAACCACTTCAAATAACTAATAAAATAAAATACTTCTAAGGTTAAAAGATAAGTCGTCCGAACTAGGCGTCTTCGTCTTTGACATTTAAAATACTTTTTCCCCCAATGTATTATATTAACCAGTCATGTCTGTTTCTTCATCACTTTTGGATGATCGTTGTCGCTTTGCACTTTTATCAGATTCTTCATTTTCTTCTTGTATAATACTCAGTTTCCTTTTTTGAGGATTTAAAGGTTGGTCGTTTAATGAAATTTCTAATTCACTCTCAGGTTCACAGGATTTATCTTGATCCTCAGGATTTTCTTGATCCTCAGATGTATCCATTGGGGATTCATGGTCAGAACTTTCTTGGTTGTTCTTTGCAGATTCATCAACAGACTTTTCAGAATTATCTGATGCTTCGTTCATAATTGATTCATCATCACGATCTTCAGGGCTACAACACGATTTTGTACTGCTTGTTGAAGTTGATTCTTCCGATGTTTCTGGATGACCGCATTTCTTCAACAAGAATTTGCTATCCGATCCTTCTGAAGAATCAGATTTGCTCGTCGAGAATTCATCATCTATCGTGTTCGAACTTTCTGATTTACTGGTCATAGATCCATCAGACGTTTCCAGATTTGACTTTGATTTGTTTGCCAATTCATGCCGTATTTCCAGCTGGTCATATTTGTTCGGCGAGAATTGGTCATCTGTTCCTTCTGAAGAATCAGATTTGCTCTTTAAGAAAAGACCAACTGGCGTTTTTGAATTATCTGATTTTCTGGTCATAGATCCATCAGACGTTTCTGGATTTTGTTTTAATTTGTCTGTAGAACTTTCTGGGTCATCCTTTTTGTTCTGTGGGGATTGATCATCTGGCGCTTCTGAATTATCGGATTTGTTTGTCGAGAACGGATCATCTGGGGTGCTGGGTTCTTCCGATTTATTAGACGTAGATCCATCATCAGGAGTTTCTGGATTTGCGGAATGGCGACCTTCTCCCGCGGAGGAAGGATTTTCACTTGAAGATCGGGAAGGCACTTGTTGGTTTTCCTCCAGTCCAATATCCTCAAACGGGGTGAGTCTCAAGTCATCGGTGGTGGTTGATTCAGCTTCTTTTGTAGTACTTTCATTCCGAATGGGGAAGAACAGATTAGAATTTCGGAGAGGTCCTTCCTCAATAGATTCGTTTTCGCTTTCATTCCTTTCATTCAATTTCTGTTTTTTCTTTTTCTTTTTCTGCACTCGTAGTGTGGTGTCAACTGTATCACTTGTCGCTTCTGAAATGTCCGCGAAATCTGTCAGACTTGATCGTGGTTTATAGTTCTCTTCCGTCAAAGGTGACGTATCCGTATCATCATTATATGGATTCTGCCCTCTTGAGCCAGCTTCTGGACTTCGTTGAGAATCTTCACCACTCAATGAATCACTGCCTGTTTTTGCCTCTTTAACCTGGCCTTCTTCTGAATCTTCTGAAACTTCCGTTGAAGCATTGTATAGATACTCAACTGACTCCAGTGACTCTATTTTATTATCTGGATGATTCTCGTTGGGATCCTTCTTAATTTCCGACTGAACAATGTCACTTTCTGGAGACTTATTTCCTGGTTCATCGATGGATTCCATCCTTGGATCGTTTATCGAAGATTTGGTGTCCTGCTCATCAGTCTTTGAATCAGGTTTTGCATTCTCATTGTTTTCTGAGTCTTCAGGTTCATTGTTTTCAGAATCTCTAATATTCGCGATTTTTTCCATGTTATGACCAGAAGAACAATTCGAAATCTTTTAACCAATCGGACCACACGGTTGGGGAATTTGTTGCAGTACACGCTTACAGAACCAAAATCGAGTGAAAAGTGATTTATAGAAACTGCAGTTTATATTTCGAACACGCCCTTTATCGGAGTGGAGTTGTAATTTTTATTTTTCCATTCATGTTGTTAAAAACTGAAATACGCTCAAATAATTTTTTGGGGTTTGCATTTCCAATTAATAATAATTATACATGTTATTATGATTTTAGTGGTGGAAATATTTAGTAGTATATCATTAGAGTCATTCTTAAGAAAGACTGGAAGACAGTGCATTTTTTAGTTAATCATTTTCCAAGATTCGAATTCAGGGTTTGTAACCACTATGCAATTTGGCTTCATCAGATCCTCAGTTATTTTAATC
>JAOUZG010031332.1:3643943-3670590 GCA_026289955.1 Argiope argentata
TGAAGTCTAAGATTGATTCATGGCCTGTCCACCCTATACTAGAGGTTGATGTCAAATTGACTCGCCTACGTATAGGACACACCTGTTTTACTCATCGTCATCTAATACTGGATGAAAGGATTGCGATGTGTCCCACTTGTCACATCGTTGGAATCGTAAGAAATGAGCAGGTGGTCAACGCTGCAAGAACACCAACTTTACCTTTGAGGGAAACACCATACTGCGATGCTGGGAATTCATTTACACATCAGCTGTATACTCAGTGGCCGATATCATGGGATCATCAGACTAGCAACAAATTCCATTTTATAAAACCAGACATTACAGTTTGGCCTTGTCATTCAGTGCGTGAACTCGAAGTCAAATTGACTCGACTCCGCATTGGACACACTCGCTTAACCCACAAATATCTTTTATTCGGCAATCGCATACCTTTGTGCTCAAAATGTCAGGTTGTTTTAACGATTCGTCATATTTTTATTGAATGTCCCGATTTTAATCTCCACCGTTTACAATTTTTTAACTGTTCATCCTTGGATGAGCAAACTTTTTGGGAGAAAAGTCCAGCCAAAAACATTAAGTTTTTAAAAGCAATTGGAATTTATCACCTTATTTCTGCGCCCATCAGTATTTTTACAGTTTTTAATTGAATTTTTTGAATCGTTTGTTCCAAATTATGCTTTTTAAATTTTTATACACTTTTAGTCTTGTTTGAACAAATGTATGGCGCAGTATGGTATTTTTTTGGCTTTTGTGCCACTAAAGCAGACAAACCAAACCAACCCACTTGTCACATTGCCTTTAGTGTGAAACATATTTAGATCGAATGTCCAGATTTTTATGCTTACCGTTGTAAATATTTTTACTCTTCTTCCCTTAACTTGAGAGACCTGGTGGGTGAAAAATATCACCCAAATATTTTGAAAGCCTATTGGTTTCATCAACCGTATTTGATAACTTTTTTTTTTTGCCTGTTTGTCCTTTTTATTATTAAATGAGTTTTCATAACTTGAAATTGCATTTAAATTAATCATTTACTCACATTTTAATATTTTTATCAGTACATTTTTGTTTTAACTACTTATACTAGCTTCTACAATCATGCTCTTTTAAATGTATGTCCTTATTTCACCATATGCTTGGCGCAGTTTAGCCAAATATAGCTCTTGCACTAATAAACCAACCTTAACTTTCTGAAGACAGTTATACACCGAATTCAAAATTGCAGTAGAAGAGCAGTTGGTGCTCACCTATCTGAATTTTGAGTCCAATATTTTGAAAGAGTATTCTTGCCTTCATCCCAATATTGCACACTTGTCCCATCTAAATTGCTATGAATTCAAAAGTCAATATAAAACAAAACCCACCCCTAGCTTTGAGCTGAAAACAAAATCTTAACAATCAATTAGAAGTTTTCAAGTGAACTCGCTAGTTTTATACTTGTCTTCTCACACGCAGATTAAATTTTCATAATAAAGCAGAGAGACGACATTATAGGAAGCTTAACAATGTTAATGAAGAATTGTAAAATTTCCTAGAGATAACTTTAGTTTCTTCTGTAACTTAAATAAATTCCTTTAATAATGTCAAAAAGTCAATGAAGCTAATTTGTAATAAGTTATTGAAGTCCAGGAAAGTGTATTTTTCGTTTAAAACCATTCAAAGGCCGTATATAAGAGTCAATAGACGGCCATTATCTTCACTATTAACATATATAGATATGAATACGTCTATTAAAAGCTTGGATTTTTCTTTGATATTCATAAAACTACCGAAGCAATTTTAGTATAGCAAAAATTCTAGGTAAAAGTTATTTTACCTAATAATTACATAAAATGTTAATTTGCTTGAAATTTTGTATTGAAAGTGGAATTTAAAATTTCAAGACCAATTCAAATGAAATCATACCACAGTCTAATTAAACAAACCACTTTATTTGCAATATTACAAAGTCATATCTATAGAATAAACATCCAATACCTGGATTTCAAATTCAGATAAAAATTTACACGAGATGCATAAAAATTCGCATTTTAGTTCAGCATCGACGATAACTAAAATATGCATTGCGATAATAGAGATTCTAAAATTTTACCTCCAAGATTCTTTCCAATAAAAACAGTTTACATTCACAAGAAATTGTCACGTTGTGAGCATTAAGACGGATAAAAATTGAACAACATTAGGTACGTTATTCGATTGACAAAAGTTACGACTATAATAATCCGATCAGAATCCAGGGAAAGGAATCGCCACGAACAGGAACAAATATCTCGACTCAAGATTTCTTTGAAAACAACAGCAAGATACTGGTCACATTTTCTTCGCTCTTTGCAGTGGTTCCCATCATTTCAATGCATCTGTTATAAAACTATAATGCTGTTTCCTCTTCATCAGGCGAACCATGAGAAGGACTCGAATCGCTTTGTGAATAATCGGGAACAAGACTTGGTGGAGTATTGTCGCTGTCATGCCTTGTTCTACGCGTTTTTCTGAACTCGACATCAGCTCGCGCTTTCTTTGGTGAATAACCTTGAATTTCATCTGAAGGGGGAGAATTGGTCGCTTTTGAGTCTGGACGCTTACTCTTCTTAGCTTTTCTTTCTAACAGTTCCTCTTCAGAAGTCTCCTTTTCTTCCTTTGAGTCTCCTTCCGTTTCGGAAATATGGCCGGGATCGACCGATTTCAACTTTGGAGTGGCGGCAACACTTTCCTCAACAGTTGTCTCCATCTTTTCAGGAGACTCATCATTTCCACCCGTTTCCATCGATTCGGGACTTGGAACCCCAGAGGGAGAATTCGAATGAACTTCTTCGGCAATAGCCGAGTCCTTCGATGTTACTGTAGATGCTTGCATACTACGAAGACCACCAGCTTTCTGCCAGGGTTTCTTGCTCGTTTGCTTTTTGGGAGACACAATCGAACCTTTCATGTCCGATAATTCTATGCAACGTTCGTCACTAGATTGCAAGGGATCAGTCGTTTTGAATCCCACTTTTCTTCCCACATCCGATTTTGCTTCTGTGCCGAATCTGCTAATGCCATGTTTCCCCCCGCTGCTTTGGCCGGCCTCGTGTTTGAATGAATCTCTTCGCTTATAAGGAGAACCTGCTCCCAAATCAGAAAATTTAATTCTTTCCTCGTCTGTTTGTGATTCGATTGCCGCAGCTCCCGTTTCTTCAATTTCGCGCTCTTTTTGTTCCGTTCCCGCGGGCAGATTTTCAGACTGGGACAACTTATCTATGTCTTGTTCCCTACTAAATAAATGCACTTCGGAAAGTTCGCTTGGGTAGTGTACGGCTTCACATGGCTTATTTTCAGACACGCTTTCACCAGGAGAATCATTTACATCCATAACATTGTGTCTGTAAAATCCCTCGTCTCCAACCAACCCCAATCGTTCGACTTTTTCGATTTCGGATTGTTGCGATGATGCAATTTCAAGCGATGCATCTTCTGTTGTATCACCCTTTTCCCTTTGTAACTTGGCTATAGTAGACCAGTCAACGTATTCTCCGTAAGAGGTCCAAACTGTTGGAGTTGGAGAGGGTAGTGGAGGTTGGTACTCTTCTGGAATATCGCTTATGTTCGAATCTGAAGCTTCAGACGATTGTCTTTCTAAGCCAGATGCATAGTTTGGTGGTTGGCCTTCCTGGAGGTTTCCCGGTTCATCATATGGAATTTTTTCTCCGGAGTAGCTGGCTTCTTCATCTACAATACTTTCAATGCCCGATAGTGTGTTCTGTCTGTCACTAGCAGAAGAATTATTGCTGCCTTGACTAAGAAGAAGTTTCTGGATTGCATCATGTTTCCTTGGTGGTATTAGAGGCGGCACTAACATCTCGGGAGATTCCGATGTAGGTGGAGACTGGATAAAAGGTGGAGTGCTGTCAGTAGTTTCCGAGTCCGTATTTTCACCTACTCGTTTCGCTTTAACACCCTTTTGTTTTTTCTTTGGAAGATCAGAAGCGCGAGCACTTTTTAGCGCTGGCTCCGATTTCACGTCAGAAAACGGCAGGTGCGATTCCACAATTCCCTTTGAACTAACAATTGGCACAGTCTTTGGAACATCTTTACTTTCTGTATTCCCTTCTTGATTTGAGGAATCTGACGATTCCGGTTGAACAGAACCTTCTTTTTCGAGGCGTTCCTGTAATTGCAGGTGTTCAAGATTTTCTTCCGCTTTGTCTACTTCGCTATCGTCTGATTCCGAAGAAGTATCTCCTCCCAATAGTGGAATCTTATCGTCGGAACTCATGCTTGCGAAGTTGTAATGGTTGAAAAATATTACAGAAATCGGGAACCACCGTAAACTGTAAAGTTTAAACGCAGTAATCTGCTTTTATTCTCTCTGAAAACCTTATCACATACAATGCCAAAGATGTAAAAAGTAAAACCGTTTATATAGAATTTTAAATTAGAAATGTAAGTTTTGAATTGTTAATTAGGAAGCGGGTGTAATGATAATAAAATAATAATAATTGCAGTTGTATGTTATTGATATTAAAAAAATCATTGTGAGAAAGATAAAAAAAAAGAAATTTTGGCGTATGAATACATACTCTATAAATAATTTTTAATCAATATGCAAATTATTTATATATCGGGAATAATATTTGGCTTTGTAAGGAAGAAAATACTGTTTGATTGATAAAAAAATTATGTCATTATTTTATCTTCCATAAAACTATTTTATTTAAAAAAATTCCATTATTTCCAGTAGGAATTAAAAACGTAAAAATTTCATAGCTGTGTTAAACGATTGCCTTAGAATGCTGTTTCTTATGAAAGACTCTTAAACATCACATAATAAAATTTCTTTGATTTTGAACAAGTCATCGGAGCCTTTTTCATTGTGTGAAATGGATTCAATGTGAATGCTGTTTCTTATTAAAGACTCTTAGACAACAAATAATAAAATTTCTTTGATTTTGAACAAGTCATCGGAGCCTTTTTCATTGTGTAAATGGTTTCAATGTGTGCTAATGGATTTAACAATATAGGAGGTCAAATACTTTTATCTTTATTGTACCAAATTATGACGTTATCTTTTTACATCTTAATGCTTATCTAATAATTACAGACTTAAAGACTTACAATATTGTTTCAGAACTCAGGAATTTTACTTTAAACATTGCTCATTGAATCCCGAAAATTTCAGTTCCGTCCCATCATTTAATCATGCGCTAACTAATTCATATATATTTAGAATCCAATCATACCGTGATGGTAAAAAATCATGTTGTTGTTTCTCATCCCCATGACCAGCAGAGCTAGATCAGATTTATGAACTCACTCACTCTGAGAAAGTCTTGTACCAAAAGGGGATCGTGAACCAAGTCCTGCCTAGTTAGACCCAGCCAAGATAAAATGTGGCCAGGAAAGGCCTGTGCAGAAGAAAACTTAGTGGAGAGTTCGAACCAGATTTAGCACATCCGACAAAAGTCATTGATAATAGATAGCCACTAAGGAAATGGGTAGGAGCAGTTTAATCTCATCTACTACTGCCCCGTACCTGGGAGCCACAAGGACTCTTACTCGGATACCATGGGTGCACCGGTGAGACCATCCAAATGGTCTTATTCGTAGCCTTGGGCTAAGAAAGAAAAAAATCCATGTAAATAAGAGAAGCGGCAGACGTAGTGGTCTCGCCAGTACCAGCTCCAGCCAAACTGTCATCAATTTCATTTCCAGCGGCGTCGACATGAGACTGCATTTACTGAAAGTGGATCCGATGAGAAAAGGAAAGATGTTTTAGGTTCTTGAATATCTTTGCACTAGTACTGTCCTTTAAATTGTGCCAATTGGTTAAGTGCTGGGTAATACTTCCACTGTCAAAAAACAGTATTTTGCTTTTATGTGATCTTTGCTTACATAAAATTCTGCAGAATTTCGGAATGCCCCGAGAAACATTTCACTTTTTTTATGTATCACCGTTCAGTTTGTACTTTTCATTCGTGGATTCCAAAGCCTTCCGCTCCTTTGGGTATGCTCTAGAATTCATTTGTCTGGTCAAAAAAAAGGGGAATAAAATATATTTTTACATTTAGCAATAAGGTGAACTAGAATCATTAGCGGAATTAAGAAAAGTAATATCCGATCATGTTTCTGCATTCCATTCCTCAAAAAATGCAAAACCAGAATCCTGGGACGAACAGTAGTAAAGCAGACCTAATATAATACTTCAGATTTTATACTCAATCACTATGACTTCTAGCATGACCATTGCATCCTAATTTTCGAAACTGTTATTTCGTAAATGTACACTGTCATTTTAGCGTAGTTCGTGCCACACAAGATTTTAGTCAAACGTATTGTGGTCAATACTTCAGATTTTATACTGAACCACTAAGACTTGTAGCATGACCAATGAGTCAGAATTTTTAAAACTGTTATTTTGTAAGTGTACACTCTGTCATGACGCCTTGTTCGTGTCATACAAGATTTTAGTCAAACGTATTGTGGTCAGTACTTCAGATTTTATACTGAATTGCTGCGACTTGTTGCATGAACAATGGGATTTAATTTTAGAAGCTGTTTCATATATGTATACTCTATCATACCTGCCTAGTTCACGTCATGCAAGATTACAGTCAAACACATTGTGGTCAATACTTCAGATTTTATACTGAACCAGTAAGACTTGTAGCATTACCAGTGAGTCGCAATTTTCGAAACTGTTATTTCGTAAATGTACACTATGTCATGACAACCTTGTTCGTCTCATACAAGATTTTAGTCAAACATATTGTGGTCAATACTTCAGATTTTACACCGAACCATTAAGACTTGTAGTATCACCAATGAGTCACAATTTCGTAAATGTACCCTCTGTCATGTCAGCTTAGTTGGTGCTATACAAGATTTTAGTCAAACATATTATGGTCAATACTTCATATTTTCTAATGAATTGCTACGACTTGTTGCATGAACAATGGGTTGTAATTTTAGAAGCTATTGTTTCTTAAATGTACACTCTGTCATGCCAGCCTAGTTCATGCCATACAAGAGTTTAGTCAAACGTATTGTGGTCAGTACTTCAAATTTTATACTGAATTATCACGACTTGTTGCATGAACAATGGGTTTTAATTTTAGAATCTATTGTTTCTTATATGTCCACTCTGTCATGCCAGCCTAGTTCGTGCCATACAAGATTTTAGTCACACATATTGTGGTCAGTACTTCAGATTTTATACTGAACCACCAAGACTTGTAGCATGACCAATCCATCGCAGTTTTCGAAACTGTTATTTCGTAAATGTACATTCTGTCATGCCAACCTTGTACGTCTCACACAAGATTTTAGTCAAATGTATTGTGGTACTTACTTCAGCTTTTATACTGAACCACTAAGACTTGTAGCATGATCAATGAGTTGGAATTTTTGAAACTGTTATATCGTAAATGTACACTCTGTCATGCCATACAAGATTTTCGTCAAACATATTGTGGTCAATATTTCATATTTTATACTGAGCCACTAAGACTTGTAGCATGACCAACGAATCACAATTATAGAAGCTATTGTTTCGTAAATGTACTCTCTGTCATACAAGATATAAATCCAACATTTAGTGGTTTATAGGTATTTTGCATAAAACATTTATTTTGAGTGTTTATCTTTAAAAGAAATTCAACGCTAGTGCTGTTACCAAAATTGATTTCACAAATAAAGTTGATTAAAGATTTGTTTAATAAATTACAACAGGCACATATTAAATATAATATGTTGCTTACATCAAATGCAATTTTCCTCAGGAAATGATCTAATACATTTTTTAATTCTTTTATTTTGTAGCATACGAACTATATTGTATTTAATATTCTACAAATTGGTACTTTGTATTTTGACGAATCGCCATGTTAAAGATCTCCCCAAGTTTGAAAAAGATATTTTGGGTATTATTGGCATTGAACATGAAAACTTCAAAACACTTCAAGCTAGATTGGTGACATTTGTCAGATAGACTTTAGCCCAGATTTGTAGATATTTGTCAAATATCGAATGGAACTTCTTTTGTAGAAGTCTATCTGCCTATCGGAGTGTTGAAATGCAAGTCTTTAAATTATCGAAAACATGACACAATTTTAACTCCTGAAGAATTGGTTCACACTAGATTCGTACATAGACATATTTTTTTAAATGATCAATTGCTAATATCTCCACATTGTGGCTGTGGAATAACAGTTGATAATATTCATATAGAATGACCATTCTTTAATGCTCAGGGTTTATTTTACTTCAAAATAACAGCAGTGACTTTGCCATCTTTGCTAGGCATAGATCCACATAAGATTTTTTAAAGTCTATTGGTTTTTATTCCTTAATTTGAATTCATTATCATGGCTTTCTTATGACTTTTCGTGTTTTTTCCTCGTTTTAAAAATGGTTTTTTTTGTGTCTCTTTTACATAAATCGTTTTTGTTGGACTTTGAATTAGAGATAAACTAGTTTGACCCAGTATAACCTTTTTCCTGGTTTTTGTGCCATGAAACTTCAATTCAACCAACCAACCAGATGCAAGTGTGTTCGATATTTTCAAGCCTTAAAAGGTCAATAAAATATTCTAAACAAATTAAGCATCTGAAAAGAGGATTCTTGAAATGAATAATGATATATATCAATGAAATTCTGATTGTCAACATATGAAAATAAAGCTCCGTGTTAGTTTTTAGTTATACTCGATTAAAAAAAATGTCTAAAATTTATATTTTCTCGTTTGATTCAGTAAATGTGTTGGAATAACACCAAAGATCTATATTTCATAAATAAAGCAATAAATACAACATAAGGCATTCGTGGCCTTATTCAGGATCCACATTTTTTTGGTTAGATTAGACGGATGATAACTTTTTTGCATAGAAGTCTAGAAATGCTCTTTTTGTTTTATTTTTAGTTAAAAAAATTATTGCTAACTAATATGCAGTAGATTCATTACCCCTTTTACTCCAATGGTGTCTGTGACTCACCATTCAAGATTGTACATCATTTTGACACTGTATTTATTTATTTTTAAATTTAATTGTTAAAAACGCCTACATAATGGTTAATAAATGTAGATTAATTTTTCAAAGTTATCCGACTAATAAGAATTATGAATATTTATTTTTCATAGCAATAAACAAATCTTGGTATTAGGTGAATAATTTTGTATCGAATTATTTTTTGGGCTGCAAAGGGCTAATACCAGAAAATCCATTGTATATTTCGAACCAACTTTTCTTTAACAAACAACAAAATCTAATCTAGATCTAGAATAAATCAATATTACAAATAACAAGTGATTTGATGCATATTTTTATAATCTATTTATTAACTTAAAATTTAAATATATTTTACTACACATAAATGTACAATGATTAATAAATGTACAATACTTCAATAAATGTACAATGATTAATAAATGATATTAATCATTGTACATTTATTGAAGAAATGAAATCTATTACATTTACATATTTTAATTAGTATTCTTAAAGTAATTGGTTTTCAAATGAGCATTGCTAGAACTACAAAATTTATCATACATATTTTTTCACCGGATTTTTTCATTATAATGCACATTAATGTATTAATCTTGTTATGCCATTTTTGATATATAAGGTTAAAATGTCAGACAATTTTTCATATCTTTTGTTTCATCCTATTCTTATCAATAATTCTGAAAATTCTTTGATCTAATTGAATATACTTTTTATTTCGTTTTTCCCCTTCTAAGTTCATTTCTACTCGGCTTACTAAAAACAATCACCATACCTTGACTCATTTTTTAAAGCTTAAAAAAGAATTTTAAACTTTGGATGTGGTTTATTAAGGATAGTCTGAAAATTATTGTCAGTCTTCAGTTGCATTATTTGTTCGATATTGTTGCTTATAGAAATTACACATATTTGTAGATATTACTGTTTTGCCCAATCATTATTTAACAAAATAGTAATAAAATTATTGCAATTTTGGTTCTAATGGAAATGTTTCTTGAACGCACAGTCAACCGTCTTTAATATCTTTTGGTAGATGTGCTAAAGCTGCCCACATATATACATGAAGACGAATTTCGCCATTTTCTTTATATTCTTCAACTAGTCCAAGACACTGAGTCTGTATCCAGAAACACTGATTAAAGTTACATCCTGATATTTTAACTGACGGAAAAGGCATTTCTAGTTCTTTCATAATAGCTACTTCAAAATCCATAGTAATGGAATGAGGACAAGCTAAAGATGTGCACATGCGTACATGAAGACGAACCTAGTCATTTTCTTTATATTCTTCAACTAGTCCAAGGCTCTGAACTTATCTACAGAAACACTGATCAGAGTGAAAGTTACATCCTGATATTCTAACTGATGGAAAAGGCCTTTTTAGTGCTTTAATAACAGTTACTTCAAAATCCATAGTAATACAATGAGGATGTGCTAAAACTGCGCACATGCGTACATGAAGGCGAATCTCATCGTTTTCTTTATATTCTCCAACTAGTCCAAGACTCTGAATTTGTCTTCATAAACACTGATCAAAGTGAAAAGTTACATCCTGATATTTTCACTGACGGAAAATGCCTTTTTAGTGCTTTAATAACAGTCACTTCAAAATCCATAGTAATGGAATGAGGATGTGCTAAAGCTGCGCACATGAAGACAGATCACGTCATTTATATTCTTCAACTAGTCCAAGACTGAGTTTGTTTCCAGAAACACTGATTAAAGTTACAACCTGATATTTTAACTGATTGAAAAGACATTTATAGTGCTTTAAAGCAGTCACTTTAAAATCCATAGTAACGGGATGAGGCTGTGCTAACGCTGCGCACATGCGTACATGAAGGCAAATCTCGTCAGTGTCTCTATATTCTTCAACTAGTCCAAAACTCTGAATTTGATTGCATAAAGCCTGATTAAAGTGAAAGTTGCATCCTGATATTTTAACTGATGGAAAAAGGCATTTCTAGTTCTTTCATAACAGTCACTTCAAAATCCATAGTCATGGAATGAGGATTCCATCATTTCTTCCTTTTGAGCTGGCAAAAATTGAAATTCTGTCGTCCGAGTCAACATCAGCTTGCAAAAAATTGGACTCATCGTCCATGATTATATCATCATCCAAAATAACGTCTTGTGAATTTTTTTTTGGTTCAACTGCTGCTCTTTGTTCTTTTTGCCTGATGCGATTCAGTTGTCTCCTAATTGCAGACAAGGTTGTTATACATTCTGCATAATGGAGACCTCGATTAATTAAAGAACTCATTTCTTGTATTTAAATATTCGAAATAGAATTTCCTTCCTCCTGAACGCATTTTTTGACTGTGCATAATTTCTTCACTATATCTGGTTGGCAGTTATGAGTTGAAACATGCAGAACTTTTCCATCTTTTGCTTTAATATGGCCTCGACAATTTCACGACCTTTCTTTCATTCACAACCAACTACTTTTATTTTGTTTGTTGGTTCGATATAATTTATACTGACAACAATCGAATATGGCAAAATCCTTATTTTTTGAAGTCTTTAAACGATCCAGGAACTCCGTTTGAATATCGATTAAATAATAAATATTTAATAGCAAACAATATTTTAAAGGAAATAGAGACATTCTAGTCTTAACTGATGTGGAACCGGCATAATAACTGTTAACTGAAAATTTTTACTATCGAAAAACGATGAAAATTTTGTTTGCATTGACCAATAGCAAGAGTGCAGAACAATAAAAAGATCAAATTATAACATACAAGAAAGAATTGTAAAAGAAGCGAGATAAGCTTAAAAAACGAAATAGTGCCTGCAACTCAAGATTCCTCAGTGTTTGAGTTTCCGTCAGCTTAGAGAAGGTAAAACTATTTCCGTCCAATTTAACTTTCAAAAGCCCAGCAGTTCCTTCAACGCCTTATCACACGGCAAAATATCGTCTACATTTTCATGAACAAACGTCCACGACAGTGACTTCTCTTGAGCATTTGCTGTCTGGTAAACCTAAAAACGTAGGCGTCCGTTATGGTGCATTTATCGCTCTTTATTCATTAGTCCTACTTAGTTGGCGTCAATCGCTCCATTCTTGGTACTCTATGTTACTGTCAAAGTTTTACATGATTGGTTGAATTTCGTTTGCAAACGATATTTCCCTCACTATCGTCTACATTGTCAAGCTGATTTAAAAAAGCTCACGCTGACTAAAATCTTGCTTTACTGGTTGTTTGCGCGTATAATTAGAAGACTATCCACGAAAGTGTAGACAGTGTTTTGCGAATGATAAGGCCTATACCAGCCGAAAAGATGCTGTAATATGAGTAAAGTTTTCTCTAATATTTCAAAACTACATTGCTTACAAACGAATCATCATGATATAAATATATAGTTCCCAATCTAAGTAGTATCAAGTCTGCAATATGCGATAAATTTTAGATCTGTTTGAAAAATAAAAATTTATGCAAGAGAAAAAAACATTTTAACAAAATAAATTTTAAGCTTTTAATTTGCAATTTGGAGTAAGGGCTTTTTTTTCTAATATTTCCCGATTTTTCTGACTATTCTTTCTTTTTCCCCTAATTGATTCAATTTCATTTTTTATTTGAGGAATACTTTATTATTTTTTGATTAAACAATTTGTTGAGATTTGTCATTTAATCTGACATGTCATCTTTAGATACTTCTTCAATCTACTAGAATATTATCTTTACTTCCTTGCATATGCATTTAGCTATTAATAGTTATGACAATTCTTCATATGCTTCCTAAGCATTCTAATTTCAAAATTTATAGCATCAATGAAAAATCAAGAGAACACGGTTTTTCAAAATTAAATGTGATAAAAGGCGAAAGAAATATCACCGAGAATATTTTAAAAAATTAAATATTAAGTTTTACATGAATTAAAAAATAGTAAAAAAGGCTTTCATGCGTATTATTACACCATTTTCAGTTGTATTGTTCCAATAAAATACTTCGAATTTCAGTTTTAATTCATAAAATAAACCTGACTTGAACCATTATCTAATAAGATGCTTACATCTTTGCTATCTCTTAATGTGGTGAAAAGGAGAATATCTAATTAGATAGGTGTGAATCGCAAATGATACATATAACCTTCAACTTCTAAAACACTTACATATGAACGATATTCCATGAATCAATTTCTACACTGAATGAAAAGTTTTGCTGCAATAAGAGCTACAAGGCACCCAATGTATTAATCCTTCTATCCCCAAAACCAAAAGTTCATCAAGACCCTCATGGTAAATAATAATATATGAAGGGTTCAATTAAATAGGAAACCATATCAAAAATGTATTTTACAAATGTCGCTGCATATAAAAAGAATTAAAAAAAAACAAAATTACTTCATTTTATTCATTATTAACCCTTTGTACTCAGAAAATTACGATGCATAATTTTGCACCTGATTAAAAGACCTATTTATTACACCGAAAAATAAACATATAACCATTATCTCACATTTAATTAATTTGCATTTTCTTACAACTCTGCTGGTATTTTTAACAATCAAATTTAAATATATAAAACGTCAAAATGATACGCCGTCCTGAATGGGGATCATAAGACATCTCGTTGCCAAAGGGTTAATTATTGCATTCTAAATAACAGCTTGTTAACAAATTATAGCAGTCTCATTTTCGTATATTGGTTTTTAAATACTTAGGAAAATTCATAATTCAACCGGAAATATGAAATGTTATAATTGATTTCCACCTGCATTAATTTACTAAGCTGTAAACATTCTCCACCATCTAGAAAGAATATATATACCTTCACACCATATACGAAAGTGTTTATCTTCATTATATTCAATTCATGTATTAAAATGCATGATTCAAATTAACACAAGTGAGCAAAATTAATAAATTTATTAATAGTCTATACAATGCAGGAGATATTGAAATTCAAATATTAAAAATAGATAAATAAAAGAAATTCCATTTCTATAAGCGAGATTTTTTAAAATATATGTAATTTAAAGAAATTTGCATTTAAATTGATATTATTTACAGCATTTCATCTAGAGGTACCTTTTTATTCAAAATCAATTCAGCTGCCTGAGATTTCAATTAAAATAAAAAATAGAAAGCTGAATGTTAAATTATCTTAATCACAAATGCAAAGTGACATTTTAAGAAACATTTCTTATAAATTAACAAATATTTGATAAGAGGTGTATGTCCATTCTTCTAAACGTAATAAAAGAATGCAAATTATCCTATACATTGTTCATTAATTTCAAATTTGGGTTCTTAATTCTGGGATTTTATTGAAATTCTTGGATGCAGAGATGACAATAAGATAATTTTTTTTGGAAATAACATTGTCGTCAAGGCAATATATCTTTTTTTAACTTCAATTAGACGAGATAGAAGATTTTCTATATTGAATATAATCAGCATTTAGAAATTCGAATTTGTTCTTTTTCTAGATTGAGGAATCATTGGAATTTTGCTGATTTGTCTATTACACAAAGCACGTTGTCCGTTCTTCGAACCTGGACTTAAAGATCTCGAACGGATCGCCAAACGAGTTTTTTCACCGGTCTCCGCATTATGTTCACTCACTGACCTTTTACGAAATTTTCCTGCTGTCTCATCCAAATTTTCAGACGACACTTTTTTCCTCTTACAAGGACTCGGCTTCTTTTCTTCTTCTTTTTTGAGATCCGATGGATTAAGAGTTCTTGATATTGGAGATGTGGCAAGAGTTTTTCTACGTCTCAGTTTCGAATTTATCGGACTCACTTTCCTGATGACACGTGGCTTCATAGAATCTTCTTCGGATGAAGAATTTGCTGTTGCATCAGTATTAGTAGGTTGTGTCTTGAAGATACCAAAGCGGCGTTGTCTAATTTCACTCATTCCTGCGATTGGAGGAATGAAAACGGCAATCTTTCTGGGACGTTTTTCTGCAACTCCACCCACTGCACCAGCATCGGGAGAATATGGCGGGGAATCAATTATAATGTTACTGCTTCTGGTGGATTGATCATCAGATGACACATCAGCAAAATAGGATAACTTTGATGAATCAATATTAAAGATTATATCACCAGCTGTTTCATCGGACTCCTTCTCCAACTCTGAATTTTCTACGTGGGTATTGCTTAAAGTTTCCAATAATAT
Organism: Argiope argentata; assembly: GCA_026289955.1. Classification (NCBI taxonomy): domain Eukaryota; kingdom Metazoa; phylum Arthropoda; class Arachnida; order Araneae; family Araneidae; genus Argiope; species Argiope argentata. The sequence continues at coordinate 3,659,062 of JAOUZG010031332.1, forward strand.
ACCAGTCTCAGGATCTCTATGCTTTATATCCTGGGAAGCAGTTACAGATGACTTGAATTCGGCTTTATTTTCGGGTATTAGAACACCATGGCCAGCTTCATGAAGGTATTCCATGTTGGGCTTTATACATAGATCCATCGATTTTCCTCCCAAAACACATACTTCTTCATCTTCATCTAATGCTTGCTTCTTTTTTTGATGTGATGGATATCTGTTAATGTCCTCATCAGTTAATGTCTTTTGAATAACGTCTTGAAATTGGATATCAACCATTACATCTGTAAAAAATTTTTGTTGAGTCTTTCTATTATCTATCTCCAATTCAGTAGTTTCATTTACCGAGACATTACTGCATGCATCATCAACAAATACAGGAGAAACTTTTTCATTTGAATCAACAATCAAATTTCCCTCTGATGTATCGATTGGTCCAATAATGGTTTCTGGAGAAAAGCAAGGCATGTCTCCGTCGTCAAATGACAAATCTATCGTTTCGTCATCGTTAATGCTCAATCTTTGCAATCTTGGAAGTACATCGTTTACTTCCTCTTCGCAAGTTTCCATGTAATCTTCACTGTTTCTTTCTAACGCCTGAGGAACGACATCTTCATCCATTGAATTCGAATTCATCGTTAAAATTTTAAAATCACTTCTAAAATCGTCAACAAGATAAAAAAAAAAGAAGTAAATTCGAAGAATTACTTTTATATTAAATAAGTTGAGATGTGTTCTTCCTTTTCTATCAGAACGGGAAACGATTTAATGTTCACGTTCAAACAAATTAATGGCGATGTGATAGTTCCAGAATTAAATGTCCTACTTAGGGTTGCATGTTCAAGATTGATAAATATTACTATTTTTACCGCAGATTTTGATATTTGGAGATGGAATTGGTGCTATTGTCTTTAAATCCCACCCGCCAAATCGATTAAAAATTAAATTTTTTATGATGTGGTTATTTGGTATTAATAAATGATATTGAACTTGCTGGTGAAATTCAATATTAATCGCATTTCAAATTTTATTTTTTAAAAATACCACAAGACACCATGGAATTTAAAATCTATTTTAATACTGAGGCTTTGAGAATGGGCTGTTAAATATGACTCAGAGATTTAGTTTTATGATCTGAGATTCGAATGTTGAAGCTGTTAAACTTTTATAGAGCTCAAAAACACATAAACGTTGAAGATATCCTCTTATTAATTCAAAGAACCATATTTTTGTCTACAAAATAGCTAAGATAAAGGGTCCGATATAGAAATTCAGCAAAGATATGTTATATATCTGTCATGTAAGGTCATTGGAGCTAAAAAAAGAATCAGATGGGGTAGGATATCTACCTCACCATTTAAAGAAGGTTCAAATTTGAAAAGTTGAACCATAATACAATCTGTGTTTCATGATTAATGGGGGTTTAAAAATAGTAAAGTCTGCGAGAATGGTATCGTTCTCCTCATTCGAAGACGGTCAGAAATTGAAAAAGTTGAACCACAATATGATGTGTGGAACATGTTATTAGAGGCAAAGAAAAAAGGAATGTGGAGGGGGGTGTGTGTGCCAATATCATCATGTGAAGACGGTTGAAATTTGAAAAGTTGTTTGACGATGTTTGGTGCTTGCTATTGGAGGTAAAAAAAAAAGGCTCGTGGACGTGAGGTATGCACCTCTTTATTTGAAGATTATTTGAATTCGGGAAATTATGTTTGATAATAGCCTTTATTCTATTGTTGTCGTTTTTTATGGTCTTTGCCATGGACAAGCTCGCGTGAGGTAGTCAGCGATTTAAGCTTAATCAGCGTATCTTGTTTTGTAGTAGCGCCAACTAGTGCCAAGAGTAGGTAGGACTTCTGCTACTTACTCATAACATTCGCTTGCACAGCCCCTTTTTACAGGGGTGCACATTTACATACGTTACAGATAGAACAGTTAAAGAACAACTGTGTCCGAACCGTGATTCGAACCCAGGACGTCCAGATTGCGGGGAAGACGAGATACCACTATGCCAATACACCGGCAGCCTTTATTTTGAGCAGAACATTAATCAATCAATCAATTGGAACGAATTAAATTGACATGATATAATTAGAAATTTGTGGATTCAATTTATTATTCTGTATAATATAGATCAAAACTTCTGCATTAGTTAACATGAAAAGTTTTGGAATATGAAAACATAAAATAATATATATATTATTTTAAATTTTTGCATTGGTCATCTAAAGAATGCCACCTGGAGACTTTCACTTTAATTAAAGAAAAGGAATATGGGTTAAAAAAATTTGAAACGTTTTTTTTTGGGGGGGGGCGTTGAAATAAACATAGCAAAAATTTATTTGTATAATATGAGAAATAAAATGACTTCCTGGCAAAAGAAAAGGATTGGTTTTCATTGCTTTGTCGCGTTAATACTGAACACCCCAGCCAGTCAATATCACGGGCGCGAGAAATGGAGATCGAAATCCCAGCCCGTCATTTTCACGGGAGCGAGAGTTAAGAGGTTAAGTCGATCTACATCTCTTAACCATTATGTAGGCGTTTTTAACAATTAAATTTTTGAAAACTCTGGCGCTAGCTCCATAAACCAGATAGCATTACGATACATTAGTATATTTTGAACTGTGGTTATGTTATTCAGCTATAAACACTAGTGGCGTAAGTTCGTACCTCGACCTTCACTCATCACACACTTGCCATTTAGAGACCCTCGCCAAAAGGAGTTAAAATATATAAACACTTAACTATTTAGAAAGGGAGCGTTGCGGTATTTCTTTGAATTCAATTCTTTCCATGGCACTCAAAATTAATTGGAGAGAAAAGAAATCATTTTTAATTTACCCATCATTAGATTAATAAATCAAAGTGAAAAAAAAACCCTGAAATTTAAAGCATAAATTGAATGAACTGAACTAAATCCACAATCATTATATACAAGATCGATTTCATCAGGAGTAAAAATTATTTTTTAATTATTTTCAAGTCAACATTTCATTTCAGCTATTGACTGTAAGTCATTTTAGCTTATAGTTAACTAGTAGTACCGCCTCTGCGTTGCCGTGGCATAACATCTAAGTGGAAAAATTAGCTTTAATCCCTTCGGATATAATGACGCTTCTGCAACGCGCATCGAATTTCTGAATGTTTAATTTCAAATCTGCAATTAAGGCGCAGAATTAAGCATCTAAATACTCAAAAATAAATTCAAAACGCGGTACTTATGTATTATACCATCCAATTTTATCGCCAAATTTGAAGTCGTCGACAATGAGTTGCTAAACCGCCAATTGTTGCAATCCGGCAATGGTGTAATCCGTTGATCTTTATCGCCAATAAATCCGTCGCCAATTAGTTACTAAACCATTGGCGAAGACGGTATAATACGTAAGTACCCAAAACGTTTTAATATCCCAAATAATCCATATATTATTAAAAATAAAATTAACAATAAATGACCGAAATAGGATGCGTCATCTAATTACAGAGTAAAATAGATTCGTATTTCAAGGGGTTAAACTTAACTTTAACCTCCACCGGATATGACATGAGCATGTCACACAACATCAAACAAAAATATATTTAGAAATCATTTAAAATAATCACAAAACAATTTTTTATAGCACACGTTCGAAAATATTTAGACTATTAAAAAAGGCAAAAATTTGACATGCTCATTGACAAAATTCACTAAAAATATGCTACAGAAAAGGTTATTTAAGATTGAACAAATATACAAATAAATCATTGTGCAACCTGTTTCACAGTGGTTTTATCATTTATTTATAATCTGATATGAAAACAAAAGCTTACTTCATTATTTTTTGTTAGCATATTGGCTGGGGAATCACTATATTCCTCGTGAGATTCAATTGCAGTACGATTTAAAAAGAGATTTGCTTCTCTCAACAGAAGATCTCCTTCCCTAAGTGTGGACATCATTTGATTATTCTCTAACCGAACGTTTCTTTTCTTTTTACTATCGCGCTACAAACGAAGCGTTTTGGCCTTTAATGTGCTCCGACTTCAGTTGGATTTCTTTCTTTCTTTCTTTTTTGGTAGGTGGAGTGGCAGGGGCATAATTAGTTTTGAATCGATGTTTAAAATCAGACGTAAACAAAGAAATTTATCGCATATTCGTACTACAACTCTATTTGTGCATGTTCATTTTGAGGTTTTTGCTCATGCCCAGATAAGTGCAAGCTACAGATACTACTGCTTTACGCCTGCGCAAATCGAAGTAAGAAAATAACCAAGAAAGCAGTTACATACCGTAATTTTGTTACGACTTCAATGTACTAAAATCTTCAAGATTGAATATCCCACAAAATGGTAGAAATATCAGTTAAGTTTTTACTTCAGTTTCTTTTTCAAACTTATCAATTCTTTTAAGAGATTTAATTCTATACTATAGATAGATACCCCAAAATAAAGCGATTAGTAGACATGTGAACCAACTCTCAGGGCATATCAGTCTAGTGCATATCTACACACAAAGCGAAAGAAAGGAATGCACATAGTTGCAAATTTGGTCTATCTCGATAGGTAATGGTGGGCTGAATTCAAAAGGATGGGAGATCAAGGAAGGGAGGGTAGATTGTAGTTATCCATGTTAATTGAATTGCAAGAATTATTTTGAGCCATCATATTATTGCACACTTTCTTGCTCTACCTGCCATGTATACAGGAGAACCGCAAAACACAAGTACCTTTCTTTGCTTTTAACTGCAAAACTGAAAGGAGAATCTTGATTCGTATCCACCCTATTCATTTTAAATTTTCAACTGGCCTAGCTTTATTTTCCTATACTCGGAAAAACTTTCTTCGAGATTATGATTGTTTCCAATAAAGTGAAAGTTCTTAAAGATACAGCTTTACAATACGTTAAATAATATTCAACTACTTCAAGCGCATTTTTAAGACCCATTAGCTAAACGGCAACTACACTCGCTTGGTTTCCAATTTAAGTATAAGAATAATTCAAATGCAGTCTTGACAGATTAAATGGTCTACGGCAATTCGAGAATTCAAATTTATAGAAACTAGTAGTACCTGCACGGCTTTGCCTGTGTTATAGCATCAAAGAAAATTGGGTTTAAATTTATTTCAAGCCTCCACCCGATGCAACATGGGCATATTATGTAACATCAAACAGACAAAAATATATTTAGAAATCAAAAATAGCTACAAATGATTTTTTTTATAGCGCACACTCATAAATATTTAGATTCTTACAAAAGGTAAAAATACGTTACGATCATGAACAAAAAAAAAGGGGGGATTATTTCGAAGTTGAATTTCAATATTCTCGGGGCTAATGAGATTTGAATCGGTGTTTAGAATCAGACTTAAACAAGGACATGAATTCGCAAATGCACATTACAGCTTCTGCTATTTGCACATGCACAGTTTGGACGCGTAAGTTAAAATCGCAATTATAAAATTGCCCCCTTTCTAATTTGAAAAGACTTTAATGTACTAAAACCCTCTCCGACAAATACTCTCCAAAATGGTTTAATTATCTCTAATATTTCTCGAGTTTTTTGGGTTTTAACAAGTAGATGCTTTGAGGAGACCATTTTGTATTATGTATAGAGGCTTTCAATTAAAAACCGAGTTATAGCTTCGATATTACAAGCCTGCAGATACACTTTAGCATTGCAAAATCTTTATGGAATGACCTGAAAATTAATTTTGGGTAAAGTAGTCACTTCTATAATTTCTCGTGATTTTTATATTGAATTCAGAATTTTTCAATAGGAAATGAAATAGATACAGTTTAAGAAGCAAGACAGAATAACAATTTAAAAACTACTTTATTTTCAATATGCACGAGTTATTATATACAAAAATTGAGCATCCAAGTTGGAAATTCGGATAAAAATTCGCATCTCAGTTCAACATCGACGATTAACAAAAACATATATCGCAATGATGAAGATTCTAAAAATTACATCTTTGAGGTTTCTTTTTCCATTAAAAACAATCATGGTAAAAACGTTTATAGCATGAGATTGTCCATAGTCAACATTTAGACGAATTAAAAATTTAAAAATATTCAGAAAGATCATTCTCACATTTACTTCAGTAAATACCGTAACAATCTGATGAGAACCTCGAGACAGTATCATTGAAAGTTAACCCAGATATCTCAACTAAAGATTTCTTCGAAAACTAGAGGAAGAGATATAGGCGAATCTTTTCAGTGGTTCCATTCCTTGAAGCATATATAGCGAGAGATTACAATCCAGTTTCTTCTTCATCAGGCGAGTTATCCGAGGTGCTCGACTTGCTTTCGTGTAGGTAATCGGGACCAACAGTTGCTGGTATGTTGCCACTATCAGTTCTAGTTCTGCGTGTTTTTTTGCTCTCTTCTTCAGATCTCGCTTTTTTAGGTGGCCTACTGGTTTGTTTTGCTGAATTGGCCGCCATCTCATCCGAAGGGGGTGAATCGGTCATTTTTTCATCTGGACGTTTCGATTTCCTCGCCTTCCTTTCAGAAATTGGTTCTTCATCCTTTGAGGCTGAAGAGGCCTCTGATATACTAGAATGATCACTCGATTTCAACGCTGGATTTGATTCGGATAAGCCAGTTGCGGTGGCAACACTTTCAGCAGCAGTTGTATCCATCTTTTCTGGAGACTCGTTTTCACCTGTATCCATTGATTCGCGATTTTCAGCCCCACAAGTTGGAATCTGTTCGGCTTCTTCGGATCCAACAGAGTCCATCGACGTCACCGCAGGGCGTTGCATACTTCGAAGATGACCGGGTTTCTGCCAAGGTTTCCTGACCGACTGTGTTTTGGGAGGCACATTCGAATCTTTCATTTCCGGTAATTCCCTAGTATGAAGTTTATCGCCGGATTGCAAGGGATCCTTGGTTTTGCTGCCAACATCCCTTTTCCCAGCAGCACTTGGGTCAGTCTCGTGTTTTAAAGTTCTTCTTCGCTCAGACGGAGAACACGCTTTCGAATCGGAAAATTCAATTCTTTCCTCGTCTTTCTGTTCTCCGATTGCTGCATTTCCTGCCTCTTCAGGATTGTGCACATCTTGCTCCTTTCCTTCTGGCAGATTTGCACGCTGTGCAGACTGCCTCAAGTCTTCTTGTCTACGAAATAGAAGTGCTTCCAAAGGTTCGGATGCAGGGTGTACATCTTCACTCGACTCGTATTCGGAAATGCCGGCAGTCGAAGAATCACTTACTTCCAAATTATTGCGTCTGTAAAATCCCGTATCTCCAACCAACCCCAATTGTTTAAGGTGTGCGAGTTCCGATTGTTCATCCGCTCCTTTTCGACACAAGGGTACAGTATATCGTTCATAGGTTTCCATAGAAGAAGAGGTTGAAGATGATGTCGAAGTCGTTTGAACTGAACTCGACGGAGTCGGAGGAGGGGGTTCTTCATCGTGAATATCGCTTATGTTTGAATCCGAAGCTTCAGACATTTGTCTTTCTAAGCCAGGTACAGGTCGCTGGTCATGTTTGTCTCCCGAATAGCTTGCTTCTTCGGAACCGATACTGGAAATGCCCGATAATGTATGCCCACCTTCGCTTTTTGAACTGTGTCGACGCCAAAGTTTCCGGATCATAGCATAATTCTTGGGTGGTACCAGGGGAGGAGTCTCCTGGGGTAGCTCATCTTTCCTGGGAGGTATTGGAGGAGTATCCAAGGACGATTCTGTTGGGGGAGGAGACACATACGATGGAGTGCTCTCGCCAGCTTCAGATTCCGTGCTTTTTGCAGCAACCTCCTCCTCTTCTTCTTCAAGATGAAATCTGCGACTAGGTTGTGGGAATGGATCTGACACCACGTCCGAAAGCGGTTGGTGGGACCCTGTAACTTTACTTGATTCAACAATTGGTACAGTCTTTGGAGGTTCTTCAATTTCTTCACTCAATTCTTGATGAAAGGAATAAAATGATCCCGATTCAACAGAATCATCTGTCTTTTCTGAACGCTCTTGTAACCTCAGATGATCAAGATTTTCCTCCGCTTTTTCGACTTCGTTGTCGGAATGGGACTCGCTGGATTGTGAAGGAGTCTTTCGTTTTCTAAGTGGATCTTTATCTGGGGAGCTCATGTTAGCCAATCTAGGGTTCTATTCTTCGAAGTATTGCTGAAATCGGAAACCACCGTAAACTGTGAAGTCAAAAGGAAGCTCTTCGGTTATATTCTTTCTAAAAACCTCCTCACATACAATCCCGGCGACACAAAAAGTAGAACCTTAGTTTAATTTTTAAATTAGCGAAAAAAAGCAGTGAATTATTAATTAGAAATGTCTTGTAGTAATTATATATTAATAATTGTAGTTGTTTGATTAAAATTGGTATTAAAAAATTCAACTTGATAAGCTATTTATTTAAAAAAAATTCTGGCGTATGAATACATTATCTATACAGGATTTTTTTATTACTAAGCAAATTTTTTTATATATTTCAGAAAGAATATTTCCCTTTACTGTGAAGAAAGTACTATTTGCTTTATAAAAGTTATAAGTTTGTCTGATTTTTAAAAGTATTCCATTTAATACCATTTTGACTATGCATTTAATAACGAAATTTTTTTCTAAAGGTTGTATTTTCATAGAGTCTGCTTTAGAAAAGATCCTTAGACATTAAATAACAGAATTTCTTTGATAACTGAACAAGGCTTCAAAACTTGGCTCATTGTGTTAATGGATTTAACACTGTATGATATAAAATTACTTTTGTTTTGTTTTTTCAAACAAATAATTGCAAATAAGAATTTTATTTATTCATTTTTTATATTTTTAAGTTTTTCAAGAAGGGAATTTCTCAAAGACGATTTTTTTATTCCTTTAGCTGTTCTTCTTTGATGGACTCGATTGCTTCATTTTCAAAATATCATACTCTGCCTTCGTTTGAATCATCATATAGAAATGATCATAAGGATATTTGCTAAAATATAATTCATTGGAATGATTTTTCTTTAATGTCTGAAACTATATCTCGCGTTTGAGATTAAAAATACAATGAATCCGGGTTCTTAGGCAGAATCTCGTAACAAGTTTCGTAAAACACCACGTTAAGACCTGCCTAAGCTAAAAAAACACTTTTCACATCATATCCTACATAGAAGCTCTTAACCAGTTTCGTATATAACTATGTTTCATACCGGCCGAAGCTAGAAAAATACATTTTTGACAACATATCTGCCTGTAAACGCGATAATTCATGTTTCTATATAGAAGCTGTTAACCAATTTCGTACATCACTACGTTTCATACCGGCCGAAGCTCGAAAAATACGTTTTTGATAATATATCTGCCTGTGAATGGGATAATTCATGTTCCTATACAGAAGCTCTTAACCAGTTTTATATATCACTTACGTTTCATATCGGCCTAAGCTCAAAAAATATATTTTTGACATTATATCTGCCTGTGAACGCGATAATTCGTGTTCCTACACAGAAGATCTTAACCATTTCTTATATCACTACGTTTCATACCGGCCTAAGCTTGAAAAATGCATTTCTGACATTATATCTGCCTGTAAACGTGATAATTCGTGTTCCTACACCGAAGATCTTAACCAAATTCATATATTATCACTACGTTTCATATCGGCCTAAGCTCAAAAAATGCATTTCTGACATTATATCAGCCTGTGAAAGCGATAATTCGTGTTCCTATACAGAAGCTCTTAACTAGTTTTGTATATCACTTCGTTTCATACCGGCCGAAGCTCGAAAAATACATTTTTGATAATATATCTGTCTGTGAACGCGATAATTCGTGTTCCTGTACAGATGCTCTTAACCAAATTCGTATATCGCTACGTTTCGTAGCGGCCTAAGCTCGAAAAATACAGTTTTTGATATTATATCTACCTGTGAACGTGATGATTCATGTTCCTATATTGAAGCTCTTAACGAGTTTCGTGTATCACTACGTTTATGACCTATCTGAACTCGGATTTTTTTTGACATTATATCTGTTTGTGAACATGGAAAGTACAAAAACTTTAAAGCTGGACAAAAAAATATGCGGCCTTTAGGAAAAAATATTTAGATATCTGTCAAATGCTGATTGAAATTCATTCAGAGAGATTCTATCGGTCAAACGTTGTATCAAACGTCAGAAAGGTATATAAATAAAATTTGCTACATAGGTTAGCATCTGAAAAGAGGATTTTTTTTTAAAAAGTCAATAAATAAATCGATGAAAGTCGGAATGCCGCCACATTAAACAAACTTATATCTATGCTAAATTTTATATACAATAGATTAACAAATTATGCAGAAAATTTTGAATCACTCAGTATACTGAAAAAAAGTGTTATATTCTCGCCAAATAATTATATTTTGTAACTATAGTAAAACATACAATGCAATTAATTCGCAATCTAATTCAGATTCGTAATTTTTTGCTAGGTAAGTGGGATAAGGGTTTTATTCAAGGACATGAAATCTTTTGAAGTCTTGTTGGTTTTATTTTTTAGCATTTAGCAATTTTTTTGCATACTAATAGCTGATATAACTTTGATGTACAAGTACCTAAAAATACAATGTAATGTTTTTATGTATTTCGTCTGAGAGGTATATGAATGCCCCCTCTCTCACTATCGTAAAATGGGGTTGTGCAACCAAATGTGTAAGTAATATCTTTATACGAGCTAAAAGTCAGACTTTTACTCAAACCTGCTCAGGTTTTTCACCCTCAGAAGTCACTGCACCTTCTTTCATGGGTGACAAGACATCACCATTAATATCAACCAACCTAACCGCATAACATAACGCCATCCTGTGCCCCCGGTGCCTATATCGTTAAGTTATCTAACCAGTTGGATGAACACAATATGGGAGAGGGGAAAAATTGATTAAAGGAAGGAAAGAGACGATCCAACATTCAGGGATCTCCAAAGACAATGCCATCGGTGTCAAATCTTACGCGAATATATTCAATTTTTTGCTGAAGTTATAACTGGATAGAGGGGACAAGAATACTGAAACAAATGGTGACTATGATTTAGACTTACATGAAAATGAGATTACCAACTGAAAAGGGGGACAAAAATTGACAAAGGAAATTGTGAACTTCTGTATGGCAAATAAACAATCACTATAGGGTCAGAAATATGTAGCGTTCACCTGAGGCCTAAGGTTTTGATTTCCCATCATGAGAGCTGCAGTTTTGAGGGACTTTTGAAGTTATAACTTTGGTTGATTTTCACCAAGGCAATTCCGGTCTCAACTATTGTAGATCTTGAAAAGGTCTTGGTATTTATGAATATGGTTTACAATGGAATGGATTTTGCCGTGAGAAAAGGGTATTTGATGCAACTCTCCTGTACCATTCTTCTTCGAGACTTCTTTCTGGCTTTTTCATGTGCCATGAGAGAGTGAGTAGGCATTCCTTTGCTAGTGAATTGGGGATTCTATCTCCCCGCAGCTTCAGCAAGGCCAACTGAACCCCAATGAAATATCATGGTGATATATTTTGGGTATTCGATGCAACTCTCCTGTACCATTCTTCTTCCAGACTTCTTTCTGGCTTTCTCATGAGCCCTGA
>JAOUZG010031332.1:3716038-3734427 GCA_026289955.1 Argiope argentata
CCCGGAGACGCAACTTTTTCTTGGCTGACATTTGCAATTGCTTTATTGTCAAGATTTTCCATTGCAAAAAGTTTCTTCGTCAAACTTTCAGGATCTGCAATATTTCGAATCATTTTCACAGGAGACGCAACTTTTTCTTGGCTGACATTTTCAATTGCTTTATTATCAACATTGTCAATTGCAAAATGTTTCTTCGCCAAACTTTCACGATCAGTCACATTTCGAATTATTTTCTTTGGTGTCTCTTGCTTTTCTACATTTAACATGGCAATATGTGGTGCTTTGCCATCTTCATTATCCAGTGGTAAATGTTTTCGGGGTAAGAACGACATCTTTTGGTTTCGTCTTCCCGGAGTGGACGGAGCGTCGCTCGATGTTCCAATTGCTGAAGAGATTATGTTCTGGTTTGGACTAATCGGGGAAAACCGTGGACTGGACGAGAAAATTGATTGTCTATTAATTTTCATCAAATATAAAACTTCTGATGGGGATTGTCCATACAATAGGTGATGACATTTTTCATATATTTTAACTACGCTATCATTTTGTTGTAGCGTATTTCTTGCCATTTGCAACAAAGAACGTAACGCGTCATCTTCCAGGAATTCATCCAAAAAGAAACTTTTTTTACTCATAGTTTCTTTGACCGATGTGCAAAATGAGCAAAGTTAGTATTTTCAAATTAATCCTAAAATAATACTCTTAAAACTACTAAGAATTGTAATTACATTTATAAAGGACAGCACATCTCATGATATATAGTTTTATTAATTCAAAGTAATATGCTTTAAAGAATATTTAGAAGGATCAAAATTAATCGATAGGATTATTAGGTTGAATTTGATTTTTTGAATTGTCAGTTAAGAAGACGTAGATTGTCTTCGTAAATGACAATTACGAATTACGACGCATTCATTTGCTTTTCGGAAATGAAACTTCACTTTTAACCACTTGTCTATTTTTGCCCGTAATCCGTACCTGCATCGATTTATCAAATTTTGATAGTTGTAAACAAAAAATAATCCATTCATAACAATTATAATTCAATAGTAAAATGACTTCGAATACGTATATAAGTCAAGTATTCAATGAGTTTCCAAATAGGAAAATATACCCAAAATAGAAAGTGTCATATTATTAGAAAGAAAAGAAAATAAAACTGTTAAGTGGTTAAAAAGAACTACAAAACCCTACATTTGAATTATATTTGTATCATGTCAATAAAATCGTTGAATTTTATGTCCGAGATTCAAATCTTATGAAAATACTTGATTTACGCATAAGTTTTTTTATATATCTAAATTAATTTTTTCCTTAAAATTTTAACTCCCTAAATATCAAGATTAATATCGAGTGCAACTCTTCTTAATGCAGCAAATCCAAGAATTTTGAGAGTAATTAATACATTCGTAAATTGACTAATTATTTTGTTTCTAGTATTTCAACCAAATTTGTTTTTCAGTGCCACTACTTTACACGTATCCTTTTCTATAAGAATTTAGAAACTTGCTTAAATATAATTGATGATTTCCCCGGGTTTGAGTCCTGGTTTGGGCAGGGTTGTTTTTCTGTGATCTGTAAGGGGTGTGAATCCACCCCCCTAAAAAGTGCTAGCGAATGTGCAAGTGGTGGTAATTGAGTAGCAAAAGTCCTACTCTTAGCCTAGTTGGCTGGCTACAAAACAAGAGACGCTGATTAAGCTTAAATCACTGACTACCTCAGCTATCTTGTTCATAGCAAGTACCATAAGAAACAACAACAATTTGATGATTAAAAATAATTAAATAGACTTCTTTCTAATTAAACAGTTTTCATAAATCTCTCTATTTGATTTTGGGCTCAGTTTAAAGATTTAACATATTATCTATGATTGCATGCCCCAATTGGGTGTTGTATTAAAAATATATGGTTCTTACGTATAAGACCGTCTTCGCCAACGATCGCCAACGGTTTAATAACTCATTGGCGACGGATTTAAATTTGGCGATAACGATCAACGGATTACACTATTGCCAGATTGCCATAATTGATGGTTTAGCAACTCATTGGCGACGACTTCAAATTTAGCGATAAAGTTGGACGGCCTCATACGTAAGTGCCAAAAAAATAATGTTTCTTCCACTTATTTTTTAAAAATAATAGGGGTTTCTGCAAGAGATCTAGTTATAAGATTTTGGTCCCGGGTCTGAAAAACTGAGTTTGAGAATTCAATTCTTATAAGTAGTTTCTTAGTTCGCTAAATAAAGCAGGTTCTAATGAATTCACATGAATGCATTCAAAGACGAATTCAAACAAGGCATATATTGAAATGAGAAATTGTTTTTGTTCCATACTCTTAGGACAAAGCTGTCACCTCATCTACCATAGTTTATCCTAAATTTCAAACCAAGAAACTTCTCATCGGAAAATTCAACATGCAGTAGTTTTACTTGATGATGATGATCTTGTGTCAGCTTTACAATGGAAAGAAGGGGGGGGGGATTAGCTTCTCAGGGTATGGACCCCTGAGCACCCAAGGATAGAAGTCTGAATTCTGGCTCATGTGAGGATGACACACACATATTCGTTTGCACAGGCAATTTTTATAGGGGGGGGGCGACATTCACACAACTCGCAGACAGCACACAGAAGAACAATCATGCCCTACCGGCTTTCTGTCACAGAGGTGGCGCGTCTTCCTTGTGTTCTGGGAGTCCTGGGTTCGAAACCCGGTTCTGTCATCGTTTTTCTTCTGTGTGCTATCTGTGAGATGTGTGACTGTGCCCCCCTGTAAAAAGGGGCTGTGCAAGCAAATGTGGTGAGTGTGTTGCTAAGTCGTACTCTTTCCCTAGTTGACGCTATTTCAGAAACAAGAAACATTCCTTTCGGCTTAAATCTGTTGCTGTATCATCATGGGAATAGCCCATGGCAAGTGCCATAAGTAACAACTCCAAACAACAACAACATTAAACACTGAAGAATATTCGTAGCTGGAAATTGCATTGTGAAACTAAATCTTGTTGTTTATCATCCGCGATACATTCAGCTTAATACAATTGAAATAGCTGGCGTTCTGGCACAGGGGTAGCATGTCTTCCTCGTGTTCTGGCAGTCCCGACTCAGGCATGGTTGTTCTTCTGTGTGCTATCTGTGAGATGTGTGACCACGCCCCTCTATAAAAGGAGCTGTGCAAGCAAATGTAATGAGTGTGTAGTTAAGTAGTACTCTTGGTCCTAGTTGGCTAAAAAAGTTTTTTTTGTTTGAAAAAAAAAACTCTTTTATTCAACTGTTAAATAATTTCTTCTAAATAAAATCCTACTCCATTTCCCCAGTTCCCTTTCCCATCTACATATGATACTGATAAACATAAAAATTTAATAAATGTATAAATTCATCTGGCGTAGGGAATTTAAAAAAGAATTAGATGAAGGCAATGCATCAAATGACTATGGTGCTAATACAATGAGATTTTTTTAATTAACTCATAAAAATCTGTTATTGAATTTTATGAATACCCTGAATTAAACAACCCCCTGAAAAGGATAGACTTTGAACCCTGAATAGGATAGACTTTGAACCCTGAATAAAACAAATCCTGAATAAGATAAACTTTGAACCCTGAATAAAACCAACTCTTGAATAAGATAGAATTTGAACCCTGAATAAAACAAACTTCTGGATAAGATAGAATTTGAACCCTGAATAAAACAAACTTCTGGATAGGATAGACTTTGAACCCTGAATAAAACAAACTCCTGAATAGGATAGACCTTGAACAGATTCTTACTTTATACTCGGATTAAAACAGACTCGTGCCTTATGCTATGAATAAAAAAAACTCAACAGTGGGCAGTTACAAAAACAGCAATCATTTGAAAGAAAGATAATGAAGTAGTAATTTCTCTTCCATGCCATTCCTGAGTAGGAAGCATAAAACTTAATTGCTGAAAGTCTGTCATCATAATACAATACATTTTTTAAGAATTCAAAATTTAAAACATATACAGAAAATCACTTTTTCGAAATTATATGCGAGTTTGTTGATGAACAGCTTGTTTAAGATCGTCAAAATCATGTTATATTGTTCTCACTTCAATAATTTAACAAAAACATGATGTATATAATGATCTACATGCATTTAAAACCATTACAGAGGCATTTTAGTTCTTTTTTGACATATAGGATTTTAGAACTTTGATGAGAATTTAGGATACAGATAGTAGTAATTCGTCAATAACTGTTGTTCAGTTTTTCGAAACTATATGCGAATTGGTTTTGGAAAACTGTTTAAGATCGTTAAGGCATGTTATATTGTTTTCACTTCATCCAATTAGCAAATATATGATGTACATAATGACCTATATGTATTCAAACAAAAGTAGATAATGACCTATTCCATTACAGAACCATCTTAGTTCCTTTTTGTCAGAATTTTATAATGTTCCTCCAGTTCTAGAAGCCTTTATATGGATAGTATTGATATCTCTTGTAAGAGTGGTTATCAGAGTGATAGCAAAAAGATCAAAGAAATTTTCCTAGAGGTATCGTTTTATCTTGATCTGATTTTCTTTATTAGTGTTATTCCCTAAGTTACATATAGGATCTCAGAACTTTGCAGATAGTTTTGGATACCGATAGTAGTAATTTGTCAACAATTGTGGTTCAATTTTTCGAAATTATATGCGAATTTGTTTTGGACAATTGTTTAAGACCGTTAAGGCATATTATACTGTTTTCACTTCATTCAATTAGCAAATATGTGATGTAGATAATGATCCATATGAATTCAAACAGAAGTAGATAATGACTTAGTCTATTACAGAAGCTTCTTAGTTCATTTTTATCGGAATTTTATAATGTTCTGTCAGTTCTGAAAGCCTTCATATAGATAACATCAATATATCTTGTAAGAGTGATTATCACTGAGATAGCGAAAACATCAGGGAAAGTTTCCAAGAGGTGTTTTATCTTGATGTGACTTTCTTTATTCGTCGTATTCCCTGAGTCGCATATAGGATCTTAAAGCCTTGTAGATAGTTTTGGATACAGATAGTAGTAATTCGTCAAAAATTTTGATTCGGTTTCTCGAAATTATAGGCGAATTTGTTTTGGGCAATTGTTTAAGATAATTATGAATAATATACTGTTTTCACTTCATTCAATTAACAAATATATGATGTAGATAATGACCTATATGAATTCAAACAAAAGTAGATAAGGGCCTATTCCATTACAGAACCATCTTAGTTCCTTTTTACCAGAATTTTATAATGCCCTACCAGTTCTAGAAGCCTTCATATTAATAGTATTGATCACTCCTTTTAGAGTGATTATCACAGAGATAGCGAAAAGATCAAAGAAACTTTCCAAGAGATATCGTTTTATCTTGATCTGATTTTCTTTATACATCTTATCCCTGAGTTACATATAGGATTTTAGAACTTTGAAGAGAATTTAGGATACAGATAGTAGTAATTCGTCAACAATTGTGGTTCCGTTTTTCGAAATTATATGCGACTTTGTTTTGAACAACTGTTTAAGATCGTCAAATATTGTTATATTGTCCTCACGTCATTCAATTAGCAAATACATGATGTAGATAATGATCTATATGAATTAAAACAGAAATACATAGTGAACTATTCCATTACAGAAGCATATAAGTTTATTTTTGTCAGAATTTTATAATGTTCTGTCAGTTCTAGAAGCCTTCGTATAGATAGAATTGATATCTCTTGTAAGAGTGATTATCATTTAAACAGCGAAAAGATCAGGGACACTTTCCAAGAAGTATTGTTTTATCTTGATCTGATTTTTTTTACTTCTTATTACCTGAGTTACATACAGAATTTTAGAACTTTGCAGACAGTTTTGGATACAGATAGTGGTAATTGGTCAAAAATTGTGGTTCAATATAAAAATCAAATATTGTCCGTTGCATTCAAAAATCATTTATTCTGGACAATCGTGTAGCACAATTTATGTTCTCAGATATTTTCAAAAATGGACTTTAATAGTCACTAATGCCAGCTTTCGGGAACACAGGTAGCGAGTCTTCCCCGTTTTCTGAGAACCCTGGGTTCGAGTCCCGGTTCGGTCATAGTTGTTCTTCTGTGTTCTATCTGTGAGAAGTGTGATTGTACCTCTCTGTAAAAAGGGGCTGTGCAAGCGTTTGTGTGCATGTTTCATCCTCATATGAGCAAGAAGTCAGACGTCTGCCCTCAGGTGCTCAGGGGCCCATACCCTCAGAAGCTACTGCACCCCTCATTTCGGGGTAAAAAGCAGACACGACATAATCACCATCAATAGTCAATAATTTTATATTTATGATTTATATATTATTATCAAGAAAACCACAGGAAAATCAACGAACAGAAACAATGCATATAAAATCTTTCTGATGGTATAATTTTATAAAAAACACAACATAAAAAAATCTACAATTTTATTTCTACCAAATTCCAAACTTAAAGAATTCAATTTTCAGAAAAAAGCAAATCAAGTTATTTCTTTCTTTGAACCATCTTACCTCATCATTGCCTAATGATTTACGAAATGAAGAGAACAACGAAGTTCTTATTTTCTGCATTCTGGAATGGCAACCCAATCAGAAAAGTTTCTGAACTTACTTTTATGTCTTCATGTCAAATCTTAGATAAGAAAAGCATTTTAATTTTGAATACCCAACTGAAATCCACAAGCAACAATGGAAGAATATGGAAAGTCCTCTAAACATACATGCGAAGAAGAAAGTTGTGATTCTGTTAATCATGAAATTTCTAATATATATGAAGAAATAGAAAGCTTAGTATCTGAAATATCAAGCCAAGGGGATAATGATCAGAGCAATATCATTGAAATCCTGTTTGATACAAGATCGATGAATGAAAATGTGTATACAGAAACAGACAATAGTTATCAAAAATATTATCTTGGAAGGACATTTTCCGGAGAATGCAGTCAAGGACCCAGACCAATACCTCTTGCAAGAAGTCATTCCAGTCCAGAAACTGGTTTTCACAACTTGTATGTGAACGATCAAACTCAAGATGACCAATATATTCCAAATGGATTCTCCGATAATTTAATTGGAATGTTCGAAGGTGGTGATAGAGTACATTTTAAAAAAGATCCCAATTTTTTAGAATCCGAGGTGGAAAAAGAAACGAATTATGTTGCTAGAGGTACTTTTCACACCTTGTCTGTGAATGAACAATTTCAAGATGACCAATATATTCCAAATGGATTCTCCAATAATTTAATTGGAATTTTCGAAGGTGGTACTAGTGTACATTTTAGAAAAGATCCCAATTTTTTAGAATCCGAGGTGGAAAAAGAAACAAATTGTGTCGCTAGTGGTACTTTTCACACCTTGTCTGTGAACGAACAATATCAAGATGACCAATATATTGCAAAAGGATTCTCCGATAATTTAATTGGAATTTTCGAAGGTGGTGATAGTGTAAATTTTAGAAAAGATCCCAATTTTTTAGAATCCGAGGTTTTAAAAGAAACGAATGATGTCGCCAGTGGTACTTCAGATAATGGTTTACCTCCAACTGGGCAAGAAGACCCTCAATTGAGGCCACCTAATGTTTCAAACAAACTAATTGTGGAAGATAAATATTTGAATATTTTTAACATGTGCAGAAGTGATTCGCCTCCTAAGTTTCGAGACCTTGAAATGAGGGATCCACAAGAGCTTGTACGTCATACACTGGTACCAACTGAAGAAATTTTGGAGCTGTGCCGTTCTTCGCGTAACCGACGTACAAAATTTTATTTCCCTCTTAAAAATTCGCCTGATAAAAGCCCAACTCAAGGGAAATTGCCAATTTCAAAACTTGCTTGTGAACAAAGCTACGAAACTGAAGAGACGCCTGATTAAATTTTGTAATATTTCCTCTGCCTTTCTGGGTAAAATTCGATATTTTATAAATTCCCAAATGACGATTATACTGCCATTGAGAATTTGAAATATTAGTTGTATGTTAGGGCTTTTAATGTTGATAATTTCTAAGGAAATGTTGACTCCTACATTTCACTATTAATTTTTATTGCTGTACATTGATCAAAATAAATCATCACTTTTCTTTTTTATGTCAAGGTATTATTTTTTCTTTTGTACTGTCTCAAAATATACAATAACTTATTGTAATAACATTTTTGTGTAGTAACTAGACAATAACTTATTGTAATAATTATTTTGTGTAATAACTAGACAATAACTTATTGTAATAATTATTTTGTGTAATAACTAGACAATAACTTATTGTAATAATTATTTTGTGTAATAACTAGACAATAACTTATTGCAGTAATTATTTTGTGAAATAACTAGACAATAACTTATTGCAATAATTATTTTGTGTAATAACTAGACAATAACTTATTGTATTCTTTGTTATAGTTAGTTTATTATTATCGTGTCAGAACATGATGCTATTTTGGGAATGAGATTTGTTAACAAAAATCCTTAGTCGAAAAATTAGAATTTCATTATCTGCACTTGCATCTCAAAAAATCAGCTTTTAAAAACGTGACGCCATCCCATTAACAAAATCTCTGATTCAAAAAATAAGTTAATGACTACGGCAAATAAAACCTAGAAAAACGTCATTTTGAGTCCTTGATTATATAAAAAGAAAAAAAAATAGGAAGTGCGATATTTTTTTTAAACAATTAATGCGAGACAAAGTTTTTCGGATCGTTTGCAATACTAAAGTGACTCATTCGATGAAACCATTAAAATGAATAAAAATATAATTTAACTTGCACGAGCACGTGGTGCTTGACCGTTCAAGAAATGGTGTTCCGACATGATACATTGAAATATGCATAGCAGGTTTCATTTTAATCTTCATTGAATTCGCCGAAGAAAATTCAATAATTAAATATTAGCTAATATCCATGTTTTCGAGCCTCTTTAAGTTCAAAAATTACATTTATACTTTTTCTTAAACGTACCTTGGAGAATAATTATAAAAATATATTGAATCAAGCAAGATAAACTTTGTAAAACTCCTTATATAGGGGTTAATTTTTTATTAATAATCTTGAGTGACTCATACGTAATTCATACCTAATATTTTATTGTCCCGATACGGATTACCAGTAAAAGCAAGGAAAGTTAATTGAATGAGAGGTTTAAGTGATGATCAGTGTGCCCCCCGAGTCTGTCGCCAATATGGCAACCCAACCCAACTCTTTACTAGCAACCCTAAAACTGTTTCGTTTACTACTTTATACAACGATTGAGGCACACAAACTACAACTATTTTGTGAAACATGTTAAATTGAAAAAATATCGGTTAAAGAGTGTAATCAAGTTCTTCATTGTAATTAAAAATATCTTTATTATTTAATAAGATTCTAATTTTATTTTTAATGTGAATACGAACAGAAAGTATTTATTCTTTTGAAAACTATTAATTGTCAGTATGCTCTTTAAAAAATCGTTTGCTTTTTTTCTTTTCATTTAAAAGTCAACTTCTATGAAATTATTCCCAGTTCTCGTAATTCTTTCGGTACCTTTGATGATTTGTTATGTCGGCAATTGTGCAAGAATGGATGTTGGGTAAATGAAATAGAAAACAGCATCTCGAAACTGCAGCATCTATTCTTGTATAATTGTCGACATATACATATGTTGTAAAACATTTAATTGACTTGTTGGAAGCAGATAGCAGATTCGTGGCCGAAATCATGGAGAATGCAGGTTGAATATTTCAATTCTTTTTATCCCATCACGGGACTGGATGGTGACTTTTTCATAAATCAAATAATAACTGGTCGTGGGGTTTTTAATGTTCACCAAGCTAGGTTATTTGGAAAATCTGATAAGTGCAGATGTGGCAAATCTTCTGGAACCATTCATCATACTATACAGGAATGTGATTTATGGGAAAACACCCGCTCAACATGGCAATTAGTCTGGAGAAATTTGGACATCAAATTGCTATTGAAATTCCCTCTCTTTAGGGCAAGTGCTTCTGAAATTATCAACAATCTTATGTAGTTGTAGTCCGTGGAGCACGATTGAAATTACTCTTTGCTTTGACTATATTTTATATATATTGTATATTTTGTATATATGTTATATGTTATTTGCTTTTGGTTTACCAAGAGCTTCCTTTGTATATAATTGTTTTATACTTTTTCTTTTTAACAATATTTTCTTAGTTAACGTTGTTTACATTTTCATGTTCCTATTATATCTGTTGAAATGTTTATACCTTTTTCTTTTTAACGGCATGTTCTTAGTTAACGTTGTTTACATTTTTATGTTCCTCTAATAACTGTTGATACGTTTGATAATTACTCCACTTGGAGACAAGGTGACATTTTTTGAGAATCTAAATTTGTATCTCTTTCCGATCTGGTTCTTTGAATTGTTTTATGAAAATTAAGCTTATTAACCTGCACTTCCGTGCTCGGTGGGGGTTGCTTTGCGGCAGCTCATCGTTATATCCGAATGGCTTTGTCCGGGACGGAGTATACCTATGCCATTATTCCATCACGGGAGTAGGCATTATGTACAAACGAAAGCGACGTGCACAGCACAGAACGGCAGAACACGGAATTAACGATAAAAGGTAAGTGTAAAAAAAAGGGACGGGAAATCATTATCCCTGGTCTTAAATATCAAGACTTTGATAGGGAAAATATTTTTATAGAGCTTATAAAATCAGATTTCGATGGGTATTTCCACATACATGCCTAACAGGCAAGGGAATTACAAGGATCTTTTTAAAGGAATGTGCTTGTCTGGACAATTTCAATCTCTCACACAGAGTGTGGGAAAGTAGCCGGCGTTTAGCTGTTTCGGCAATTTTACAAAGTTTCTGATGAATTAATTAACTGGAACAAGTGAAATGGATAAGGAAATAAGAGAATATATTAGAATGATATTACTATGGGTTAAATTAAGATAAAGTTTAGATTGGTTTAGATGACATCCTGTCTTGAAATAACACTAGAGCCCTTTTTTTTGGGGGGGGGGGATGGACTTCATTATTTTAAAATACTGAATTTATTTAAGCTTTCAGTTTGCACTCCAAAAACTTGTATCCCATACTAAAGAGAATATTTGACTTTCACCGACTGATTTAGCGTTTAGTTGGTATAAGTGCAGTTTTTTTGCACAAATAGTCTGAGGCTCTCTATTTTCAAAATAAAATCCTGCTTGTTTCATTTATTTCCACTAAACCATCTCCACTCCATTAGTGCTTATAAATCTTTACAAATATTTCATCGTTTCTACTAAGTTTTAAAGTATTTTTCAGGTCTTGAACTTTTAGTATTTTCATGTTTAAAATGAGGTAATAAAAACATTTCTATTATTGCAAAAAGATTTAACTACTCATTTAGAAAAAGTGTTCGATCAAATATTCATTGCGGCTCAAGTGGATTGCCCTAGGACGGAATTTATAACGTTTGGGTTTATAGCTGAGTAATATAGCCATTGGACAAAAGTGCACTTCTGTCCAAGGGATGTTATCTGGCTTATGAATACTAACACCACTCCCCCACAAGTGAGTTAGGGGAGAGACGAACGATATAGCGCCAAGTGTTATGGCAAGTCTGTGTGAGAGTTACTGCTTCAAGTGTGTCTGGCGACTTTTTCTGTGGTTTTATGGTGCCACGTTAGCTATACGAAGTTGCTTAAGAATTTTTTTTTAACTGCAGGTCATGGGTCACCAATTGTGGTTGATGCAAATTGCCCTGTGACGGAACTTATAACATTTGGGTTTATAGTTGACTAACATAAATATTAGACAAAAGTGCACTTCTGTCCAAGGGATGTTATCTGGATTATGGATACTAACGGCACAATATACCCCCACAAGTGAATTGTTGTAGAGACGAACGATATAACACCAAGCGTTATGGCAAGTGCGTATGTGAGTAGCTGCGTCAAGTGAGTCTGACGACTTTTGTTGAGGTTTGATGCTGCCACGCTAGATATACGAAGCTGCTTAAGAAGGTTTTTTTTTTATTCAAGGTCGCGGGTCACCAATTGTGGCTAAGGAGGATTGCACTAGGGCCAAATTTACAACGTTTGGGTGTGTAGCTGAGCAACATAATCATTAGGCAAAAGTGCATTTTAGTCCAACGAATGTTATATAGCTTTTGAATTCTAACGCCACATCATTTATTAACAGTTAAAAATTGTTATCTGTGTTTAAGATTACTGGTGTACAGGTGTATTTGAAATACTTAAATTATTATTTTTTATATTTCCCTTTATTTTAACTGAATAAATTTACGCACATTAATTTATTTTATATACAGACCAGTAAGTTTTTTTTTCTGAAAAAATTAACCTTTTGCACATTTCAACCAATTTTATTCGCGATAACAATTTTGTCCTAAAAATGAATAGAACGAATAGCACTCATTAATCAAAAATTTGGCCAAATGTAAATATTATCAGTCAGACCGGTGGAATGATTTAATTCTTACCATTACATAACGAGAATTGGTCGCGATATTTATAATCTAGTAGTTTTGGATTTTGGATTTTTTGAAATAAAACTTAATAAACGTTTCTTTTTCATGACCTTGGCTGCCTCGACCAAGGGCACTTAGCAGCGTTTTGTATCTCCCACAATTTCCTTCCAGTTCTTTATCCTCAGAACACTCAGGTTTCTTTCCACATTATCCAGTAGTTTAGTTGGAGGTCTTCTTCCGGCCTGAAATCCTATAGGACTTTTATAAGTGAATATTTTTAGGACGCTGTTTTAAGGACTTCTTAACCTGTTGCACAGGATAACTCATGTTATCTGTGTTAATAAACTGTAGCGATTGAAGGTCGTGGTACGAACCTGCGACGTTTGGGCCCGAAGCCGAGTAATATATCGATCGAGCAAAAGGGACCCTTCAGCTCGAAGGATATTATCTGGCTTATAAGGCTGACGCTATAGTACTCCCCTACCAGTGAGTCGGGCGAGACGAACGATTTTGAAAGCGCCAAACATATGGCAAGCATGCGAGTTCATTGGTGCGTCGAGTTAGCGACGGCTTTTTTTTGGTGCGTCGAGTAAGAGACGGCTTTGATGCGTTGAGTTAGCGACGGCTTTGTTGGCCGGTAGATGGCGCCACGACTTTGCGGAAGGTTACGTTGTCAAGGTCATCAATGTGGGGATTGAAGGTCGCGGTACGAACCTGCGACGGTTGGGCCCGAAGCCGAGTAATATACCGATGGAGCAAAAGGGATCCTTCAGCTCGAATGATATTATCTGGCTTATAAGGTTGACGTCACAAAACCTTTATAAAGTGAAAAATACGATTTCTTTATATAAAAAACAAATGTTTATCGCATGTGATCTTTTAATGCTGGTGTTTGGATTTTATCTTCATTGGTAGGGGAAAGGAACATTATTTTTAGACACAGAATTGTTATTTTAAGTACAGAAAGAAAAATGTTTTCATACCTCAACGAGTCAGAATCGTATTACGTGATTTAGATCTTTTCAGTGCAATAATTTGAATTAACAATATTGCGTTAAAGAATCAAGAGATTTGATATCTTAAAAACATGCATTATTCCATCCATTTTTATTATCAGATAGAGCCCTTTATAATCCGAGGACTTTTAGGACAATTTTAAGTTTTGTCAAACTTTATTACATGATTTTTGTAATAAAAGGAAATTAACTTTTCTTAACAAAATATTTATTATGCATATAAGTAACAAACAAATTCACAGATCTTGAAAATTCTATAAATTAAGTATCTGATGATGATTAAAGCGTGTTCAGTTTACAATGGAAGGAGGGGTGCAGTAACTTCTGTGGGTATGAACCCCCTAAGCACACGAGGGCAGAAGTCTGACTTCTAGCTCGTATGAAGATAATACTCGCTTAACACATTTTAGTATCGCCAACTAAGACCAAGAGTACGACTAAACTATACACTCATCACAGTAGATTGCACAGCCCCATTTTACAGGGCACATTCACACACTTCACAAATAGAACACAGAAGAACAACCATGCTCTAACCGGGATTCGAACCCGGGACTCCCAGATCACGAGGAAGAAGCGCTACCTCTGTGCCAGCAAGCCGACAATTAAGTATCTGGAATGTTTAATTTACCGTGTGGCACAAATGCTTTATCAATAATATCTCTTGTCTTAAACCTCATTACTAATGTCAAATCTCGAATGTATTCAAACATCCCTTATGTGTGTTTAACATAACCTACAGGGAATCCTATAGATTCCAAGTTCGGTGATACTCTGTGGCTAAAGAAATAAAGTGTGATTAAATAAAATACGAAGATAAATCACTTTGGAGTTGTTTAATGCTTCTGTCCATGTATGATTGACACATTAACTGTTCGAAGAAGACAGCCATTCCGAAAATATATTTTTAAAAAATCGAACACTCCAAAAGGCAATATCATCTTTCATTGGCATTTTAATAAAATGTTCAAATAGTCCAGATAAAAAATACAGGGTGTCCAAAAAGTTCCCGTACTGATGATTTGTGAATTTATTTTACAAAAACAATAGGTTCAAAAAGAATTATTTTTATGCCAATGATAAAAAGCCCTTTTAACATAACTAAGGAAAAAATACTGAACTTACATTTATAGTAAATGTTCAAAATGTCCATCCCTTTCTTGGAGACAAAGCTGAACTCGTTTGCGCATGTTTTTCAAAACGCGTTTTAACATGCTAGGAGTGATTTCTTGTATCCTTTTGGGTAATTGCGATTTTCAAATCATCTATTGTTTGAGGATCACCTTCATAAATTTTGTCCTTTAAATATCCCCACAAAAAAAAGTCCAGGATGGTCAGATCAGGGAATCGAGGTGGCCAAAGATGTTTTGAGATAAGTCGATAGCCGAAAAAAGCTTCAAGCTTGTCCATGGTTTCATTACTCGTATGGTAAAATTTAATATACTTGAAAAAAATCATGGACAATGATTTTTTAAATTTGGAGTACGGGAACTTTTTGTACGCCCGATATTTTCTGGATTAGGAATTGTTGTTTACAATTTAAAAATAAATATGTTTTCCTGCTGTCAAATTGTTGATGGTAATCTACCCCTATATAGTTCCAATAAGCTTAAATGTTACGAAAAGAGAATATATTTTCCTGTTTGAAAACGACAATTTGTTTACTAGTACAATTATTTACAAGACAAAACATTTTTTTTCAAACAATGCATTAGGAATTAAATAATTTTTATTTGAGATCAGGGAAATCTTCGAGTAGATTTTAAATATTTCATATGAATGAAGAAGGTAACACCAGTAATAAGATGGGGTGATTTAGTGGCCCAAGCCATATTTAACCAATTATATGATGAAAACCCTTTTTATCGAAAGTTTGTAGAACTAGAAACTGGTTAGTAAAATTGCAAAACCACGTCTCCTAACATTGTAAAACAATTGCTTCGAATTAAAGTGTTAAATAAAATTATAAAAATCTATTTTTTTTTTAAAAATAAAAAAAGTTTTTGTAGGGATATTCCCCTGCGAGCATTCGTCCAATATTGAAGCATAAAAAAAATCGCAAACGATTTTGATCAAAATTAGAACCTTCATTAGAAGATGAACTCTTATAACCACTTCGCATTTAGAGCAGAATGGAGCTCGATCGCCAAATAAAAGTTGTTTATGAGTTAAACGTGCACGACAAATGATGAGTCCAGACAATTAGGGAAGATGGCCATTAGTAACATGTCATTAAATTTTAATACGTCCCTTTGAAAGAATATTTACAATTTACAGATTGTGGAAATGGAGAATACATCCCCGCTTGGCGTGTTATTAAAATGGCTGCTAGTGAGAAGATGGAGCAAAGCCCAGACGACATGGCCAAAGAGTATTCCAAAAGCTGTGACAATAGCGTGTATCCTCCCCTGCAGTTGACTCTACACCAAGGAAATTTTCTTATACTATTTTAAGAAAGCTTGGTAAAAGTTACGTTTAGTGTACCCCTTGCCGCGCCAAAGATGCCAAGTCGCCAATAAAGATGGCGGACAAAGTAAACAAACACTTCTATGGGATAGTTACGGTTAAATATTTTCGCAATATAATTACGATTTTTTTACCGATAAGCATTGTTTTATTTTTCAGACCCGGTGCCTTTAACAGATGCCGGAACAGATGCAGAATTTTTTAACTTAAAAAAAAAACCTACGGCTTCGCTAGCCACGGGAGCGGGAAACTAGTAGCTTCGTTAGCACATTGAACATAAGGAATGTGCGGATAACATGAACAGTAAATAATAAATGATTGCGAAAGACAAAGACGCAAAAAGAATGGATTTAATAGAAAATTTTATTAATGGGAAATTTATTAAAAAGAGTTGGAGCTCATGTACAACTCAATCATTGTAGGAAGAAGTAAATAAAACATCATTAGGGTTACGACAAGATGCGTTGTGTTGGGTTGCCATATTGGCGACAAACTCGGGGGCACACTAATGACCAATTTAACCGAAAGCTTTTTTTCCCTATTGCGAGCTGCAATTTGAAAAAAAAAAATCTTCCACAATGTTTACCATAATTCACATTTTGAACAATACTAATAGCATTGAAGGGTATTAAAATTCTTGTACAGGAAACTGAAAAAGTAAACCAGAAAAACGTCATACACTGATATCAGTTCACCCACAGAGCAAAGTGTATCGATCAAAGGATTTGAAATATCTCTTATTTAGAAAGATTAGAATCGGCATATATTGAGATCTCAAATACGTACTGAAGATACTACAGTTGGCATGGTCGTGGATATCGTAAAAAGCATAAGTAAAACATGTCAAATGCATAGACAGTTCTTCACTTTGTACTATCCATTTTTCATCTTAAATGGTATAAAATAATAAGGACCAAAATTTAACTCCTAAACAGTGTCAAAATTTATGATTTAAGATGCTCTGCTTTATACATATTTATGAAAATAAATCAGTATTAATTCAGATATAATTGTTAACAAGAATGCTAAACACAATTAAGAATTAGAATTTTGTTTTACAAAATAAAATCCTTAGAGGGAAAAAAATAAAAGATTCTTAAAAACAATTGAATTTACAATATAAAATTCACTATTTCATTAAAATTCCTTGAAATAAAAAGCTAGTTTTTTTTGTATAAAAATAAATATTTTATTTTTAGTCTAAATTCTACTATACACAAGTTATTCCATACATACATTACGAATATTAAACAGTATATATGTAAAAACAAGCAAATTGATAAACAATTTTGTCTACATTTGAAAATATTCGATACATCATACATAAAACTGAAAAATAATTTTAAAAAAATTCTTCTAATATACATATTTTAATAAAAGAACGAAAAATATTTTTTCAAAGTCTAAGGATTTAAATTCTTATAGCCCCTTCCTAGCAAAGCAAAAGTTCTTCGTTGTCCAATACAGATGGTTTTTGCAATAAATATGCCGCACATAAAAGCAGAAAACAGCCGCTATATATATCAGTACAAGTTGTCATTTCTTGCACCATTCTATACATATAATAATTTCCTCTAATATGTTAACAAAAACGTGATTCTTCTGATCTAAAACAATGAAATTATTTACGACTATATGAACCATGTAACTTACGTCTCTACGAGCTTAAAACTATTTCCATGATTCTGAGGTCTCTTTGCTGCCTTTCTGAATAAAAATCTTCAGATTCCAAAAACTTGTAGATTTCTTCTTCAGCTTTAGCAATTAATGCATCTATACGCTTTTGTGTACATCGCACTTCAGTTTCCAATTTTGTAAAACGATGCATTCGACGAGCCTCATCGTGAAGTAAAGACCTCTGCATCTCGTCTAATTTCATTTCCACTTCATCGAAATGCAGGCCTGTACTTTCCAAACAATTATCAAGGGATGCATCCAAAATCATCGCAGATTCTATTAAGGCATCAGCCTGTTCCCCGTTGGTAGTGCACTTATTTGGCAATTGCCTTATCAACACCTTAAGATTATCCAAAATGGAAACAGCTTCCTCTAACTGGTCATTTGTATCATGTAGTTCTTCAAAAATGGCCCACTTGTTACGTTTATCTGCAACTCTGTCTCGAACAACCTTTTTAGTCATCATTTTCTTGGTTTTTCGATAGTCTTCTTTCTCAAGAGAGTGTTTAAAGATTGAAATTATTATCCTAAGGTTGCATTAAAAGCTATTTTACATTCACAAATTTCAGAGATTTCGCGAAAAGATTATAGCAACAAAAATGTTTGTCGAAAATTGAATATTTCAAAGAATATAATCGAATTTATAGTCTTCCAATGCCACAAGATTTCCTACAATATGACTATAGGTGAGTTCATAAGAGGCCAACCATTGCGCGCAATAGAAGATCATGCCTACTTCTGGAAAAATCACGTGATCACAATGGGACAGTGGCTTGCCATTGTGCCAACGACGTCATC
>JAOUZG010031332.1:3734437-3752914 GCA_026289955.1 Argiope argentata
GTGATCACAATGGGACAGTGGCTTGCCATTGTGCCAACGACGTCATCTCAACCGTTTGGACCGGGACAATACAGAGACAACAACACAGGGACAACGACTGCGTGCAATAGGTCGCCTCGCGTAAACTCACCTTAAGAAAACCCATTTAGTAAACTGTTCCACCATCATAGTTAACCCTTTGCACTCTGATGGTGCCACTGACTCATCATTCAAGATTGTGCATCATTTTGACGTTTTATTTATTTATTTTTCAAATTTAATTGTTAAAAACACCTACATAATGGTTAAGAGACGTAGATTAATTTTTCAAAGAAATTCGACTTAAAAGAATTATGTATATTTATTTTTCATAGTAATAAACAAATCTTTGTATTAGGTGAATAATTTTGCATCTAATTTATTTCGGAGGGCAAAGGGTTAGTAACAATGATTTAACTGCTATCGCTAATTGTAAAGTTTGGTCTATTGGTTAAGTGAATCGTTCAGAGTGGTATAATACTGTCTGTCCATAAGGAGATCTCTGGCCGACAGTCGTCTATGTTTACGGCGGGCGTTATAGAAACAGGCGTCGATAGGGAGGATCCATTTCGAATGGGTGGAATCGAACCAAAGTCTGCGGGGGTATTCTTTATCTTGGCGAAAAAATGAAGCGATAAAAAATTATTGCTCATTCGTCTTCTCGCTTTAGCCGCAGTTGCTCGTATCTTTATATTTGCTTAGCTTACTTCTTTTATATTTTACTAATATTTTCTTTGGTTAATATTAACTGCATTTCATTATTTAATAATTTTTGTCTCTTGAATTTTGAGATCCTTTAAAATGCCTTTTCGATTTAAGAATGGAGAGACTTTAAAATCACAAGCACGTAAAATTGTGCATAATGTTATAGAATTTTGCTTGAAACTTGCTGAAAATTCGTATTGGGAAAAAGATGGGGTTTTAGAAGAACTAGTAGATGAACTAGTAATTCAGATTGGAAGTACTGAATCGGATTTCGATTCAGAAGAAACGGACTCTTATCACAGTGATTTAGAATTCTTTTAATTGAAAGTACACAACTGTCACACGATCTTTGATAGTTTTGCACTTTTTTAAAAATAATTAATGTGTTTTATAAATAAAAAGGGAATTTTAAAATAGCTTTTTTTGTTTCATTTCAATTAGTCAAATCGTAAGTTATAGAATATATAGAATTTTATTTAGTTGATTTCCTGAAGCTACAAAATTTATTTGATTCTTTTTTGTTATTTTCTATTTTTTCAATAATGTGCTCTTGTTTTCTATTATTCAATATGTCGATAATCAAAAGTTTCAGCTTAACATACTTTTGATTATCCTAAAATTTGATAAAATGTAATTGTTAATTTTGAGTTTCGAAAAATAGTATATATATCAAAAATAAATAAATACATTTATTTTGGAGAGGTTTTAAGCATATTTAACAATGGATATTTTACTTTGTAACAGCAACCTTTTATAAAAATTATGAAATAATTACGATTATTATGTTATTATTTTTATGTTGAATTAGACAGATTACTTCGCGTTTGCTGCGGAGAATTTGATCTTAAGTAGTTACATAAATTTAAAACAAATAAAATGATAATTAATTTTTGGTCATGCTGGATTCTACTTAATTTTTTTTTCTTCTTCTACAGTCGTTAGACATATAAATAATTATTCAGTTTTTCTATTTGATTTACTCTGTTCTTTCTGTACTAATCATAAAGTAATTTCTATATTATTTTAACAGGAATAATATATATATTTTCAAAATGCCAAGTATGCAAATGATTTTCAGCCCAGTGAATTATTTTTCGAATTTGCTTCCGAAAATTAAAGGCAATATATCAATACCGCCAATTAGGCGCTAAACGCGCCAACGTAAGAAACTTGAATGAATTTCAACCTCTGCGAAATGGAATCTTCCTGCAGTAACCTGTTTCTATAACGCCCGCCGTAAACATAGACGACTGTCGGTCAGAGATCTCCTTATGGACAAACAGTACCTGTAGCTCTGGATTCAAAAATGTAGTATGTTTTTGATCTTTAACATACCAAGAATAAGCATCAATAATCAAATCTTTCCAAACATTAATCAGGAAATAGTTGATTAGTTCTGTGCCTCATAAAGTCCTTCAGCTAAAGGAAATTTGCAAATTTTGAGCTTGAGTCACTGGATACGCTGACGCAAATCTGGGATCATGTCATGTACCATTAAAGGGGCTCTGTCCATGAATTCCTCGAAATGTTTAAATTTTAACATTTAATAGTAAATAAAATCAAATAATCTATACTTTCGAAGACGGGTCTCAAAATTGCAAACTTGAGATTTTGAATTGAGTTTGAATTGAGCATGTTATTTAATAGTATCTAATTGAAAAGTATGGTTTGTTCCCTAAATAAATCATTAAAATACTATGAAATGTGTCTCTGGATCCATGAATAAAAATGTAGTACGTTTTTTTTATCTAATATAAATATCAATCAGCAAAGATTTGATTAGTTTTGTTCCTCATAAAGTCCTTAGTAAAAAGAAATTCGCAAATTTGAGATTTTGAAATTGAGTCTGAATGAACATGTTATTTGATAGTAACTGCTGTAAAGTTTGGTTGGTTGGATAAAGGAATCATCCAAATTACTATGTAATGAGGCTTTGGATTCATGACTATGGTAAATTCATGACTAAAACTATAGTACATTTTTTAAATCTAATATAAGCATCAATCAACAAAGATTTGATCAGTGTTGTTCCTCATAAAGTCCTCAGTAAAAGGAAATTTGCGAATTTGAGATTTTGAAATGGATACTTTTGTAAATGCGATGACAACGAGTTATAAAAATCTGATTTTTTGAGATGCTCGTGCAAATAATAAAATTATTATTTTCCGCCTACAGATTTTTGTTGACGCCAGTAAACCTCATCTCATGATATGGCGTGATGATACTATTTAATTTTGTCATATTTCAAAACTTTTTCATGTTAATACTGCAGAAATATTGCAGAAGTTTTGTTCTATCTTCCACAGAATAATATCTTGAATCCACAAATTTCGAACCAAATCATGTCAATTTGATTCGTTCTAACTGATTGATTAATGTTCTAATCAGAATAAAGGCTGCGTCACCTTATTATAGGGGTAGCTCATCTTCCCCGTGATCTAAGTGTCCCAGGTTTCACACCCAGTTCGTCCATGATTGTTCTATCTGTAACGTGTATAAATGTACTCCCCCTCCAGTAAAAAGGGGTTGTGAAAGTGAATGTGATGAGTGAGCAGCGAAATCGTACTCTTGGCCCCATTTGGCTCTAGTTTAAAACAAGAGACGCTCGTTTCGGGTATAAATCGCTGTTGCAATAGCGGACAAACCTTGAAAGGGTATCGTTCCTTCCGGAGTAGTCTGGAAACTTCTCAATTATTCTCCAATAACAAATCTTTCTTTCTTAGCTTCTACTACACATTTTAGAGTGTAGTGAAAACCGTTACCAACTGTATTACGTCGCCAAAGCACCTATCTCGCCAAATTGGTCAAATATGGCGATCTTCTGTTGTAAATTCCCTTAAACAGTTTTTTTTCTCGCTGACATGCGATTCCATTACAATAAATTTTATAGAATTAAACTATTTACAAACATTTACAATATTTGCACTACAATTCAGAAATATTTGCAATATTTACATCTAATTAGCACAAAATTCATTACATTATATTGTAATTAATTTTTTCGTTGGCACTCGAAAAATCGTACAAAAAGATTTCCAAGGAAATGAATTTTATTCAATTTTTTAATAAAATCTTACAAATTAGTTATATAGATCAAATAGCAATTTTTATTTACCTAGCTCAGAAAGTTTCAGAGTTATCGAGTTCACAGAGAGCGATGCATAATTTCAAAAATTGGTTTTTAGGATTCTTGGAGGCTCGAAATAGGAACAGTTTCAATTCTTTTTATGTTACAGTACTGTCTTTGGTTAAAAGTGATGTTTAGTGTGTCCCTTATAGCGCCAATGAGGCCTAGTCGCTAATAAAGATCGCGGACAAAGTAAACAATCACTTCTGTGGAATAGTTATGGTTACCAATTTTCGCAATATAATTATGATTTTTTTTGTTAACTATAAGCATTGTTTTTTTTTAGACCGGCGCTGCCTGTCTATTTGGTGCAGAGCAAAAGTTAGAACATGCGATTCCTTTGGCATGCGTAGAAGGCACCGGGCAGAATTTTTTTAAGTTAAAAAAACATCTTATTGCTTCGCTAGTAGCGGGAGCGGGAACCTAGTTGCTTCGCTAGCACATTGAACATATGGACTGTGTGGATAAAAAGAACAGTGCATAATCAAAAGAAGAGAAAGAACAGTGGAAGAAGCGATCAAGCCCTTCTCTATAGAAAATTTCAAACAAGCATTACTTTCTGTATTCATCAGCTTGAAAAAAATATATATTCCACTCACCTTTCATACATTCTGCTGATTCGAAATACTGTCTTCCATTCCACTATTCTTGCACAATTACTTGCAAGTAATTACATGCATAACTTGCACAATTACCGACATAACAAATTATCGAGGAAACCAACTGCTTGAGAAAAAAAAAAGAATTATCAGAACTGCGAAGAATTCCATTGCATCTGACCTTTAAAGTAAGAATGCAGACGATTTCGTAAAATACGAATGCAGACGATTTTTTTAAGCTCATATTGACATCAAAAAGTGGCAAAATAATAAAGTTTGTTAATTCGTATTCACATTAAAAATAAAATTGCAGTGTCTTCATAGTTGTAAAAAAGTTTTTAATTATAATAAAGAGTAAAACTAAAATCACTCATCGATATTTTTTATTGCTTTTAATTTAACAGTTTTCTTAAAATAACCGTAGTTCAACTCAACCATTGTTAAAAGTAGTAAACAAAGCAGCATTAGGGTTGCTAGAATTGCGTTCCGTTGGGTTGCCATATTGGCGACCAACTCGGTCCACACTAATGATCACTTTAACAGAATTTTTAACAATGTTAATCGCTATTTCCCTTTAGTAGCTGGTAATAACTACCTTAATTATTTTGTTTCCTCCATTCCATTTATAAAATACTTTTTTCTATCGTAAAAGTGCTATAGTTCTAGTTAAACCGTTAAAAATATTTAGGGATTATGTACAATTTTTAATTCGAATTTATTCATAAAGGATTAAAGTTTAAGACCCTAAAATTCGATGCACGAGTAACACAAGATTAAGGTACTTAAGTGACTAAAAATATTTGAAGATTGTTGAATTAAAAATTTCAATTCTTCTATTGCAAAACTAACCTGTAACAATGGATTTTCAAATAGCGAAATTTATTTTAACTCTATAAATAAGTTTTATCGAATATTAGGTATCATATACTTTAGTCAGTTATAAAGAAAGACATGAATTTAAAAGCAAATGCTGTGATTAATGTTATCAGAAGGAAAATAGCAAATTCCTTATTGATTATTCAATTATATTGTCCCAAATTGTTTAGATTTAAGCCAAAAGGTTCCCCATTACTAATATAAAAAAGATTAAAATGAAATCTGCTATGCATATTTCAATGTATCATGTCGGAACATCATTTCTTGACCGGCCAAGCACCGCGTGCTCGGGCAAGTTAAATGATATTTTTATTCATTTCAATGGTTTCATTGAATGAGTCAATTTAGTATTGCAAACGATCCAAAAAACTTTGTCTCGCATTGATTGTTTAAAAAAATATCACATTTCCTATTTATTTCATTTCATGTAATCATGTGCTCAAAATGACATTTTTCTGGGTTTTATTTGATGTAGTCATTAACTTATTCTTTTTTAATCAGAGTTTTTAATAAAAGGGATGACATTACGTTATTAAAAGCTGATTGTTTGAAATGTTTGTGCAGATAAAATTTTTTTCGCCTAAGGATTTTTGTTGACACCACAAAACCTCATTCCGAAAAAAATATGATGTTCTGACATTATAAAAATAGGGATTATCTGATTCTAAAAACTCCAAAACATATTTACAATGAAATTTTTTAAAAAAATCTACAAGAATTTTGAAAGATAAAATTTTAATACAAAATTTCTTCAATACAAATAAAATGCAATAAAAAGTATACTATCAAAAATGATATTTTACATTGAGTAGGTAATTATAATATTTTCATAATAAGCTACATACAAAATGAGCTGCACAGAATTATTGCTAAAAGTATTGCATAAAACTAGAATTAGACTAGAACTAAAAAACTAGAATAATTAAAAGAAAAACTCATAAATCATTCATTTGATATAATAACATAGTTTTCCACTTTTTGCAACAATATCAATTCCATAATTTTACAAAAAATTCAAAAGTAATTATGAATTTATTGCATCACACAACTTTTAAATTCCGACATTTTCTTATTTCATTAAGAATCTGCATGAGTTTCATACATCGCTTATTAATCAACCTTATTAACCCCTCTAGATGACACAGACATCTTTTAAAATCATCCGCCATGCACAGAAAAGAATATACACAACGTTCATCATGAACGGCACCAGTAATTATTTCAAACTTGATCACATTCAGAGACTGACGAGTCTGTAATTGATGAAATTTTAAATCTTTAATCAAATCATCCATAATTTTTCTTTCGGATATATAAACATCAATAATTTCACTAATATTTCCAGAAATGTTTTTCTCCAACTGAATTTCATCGAATGAATTCTTTATACTGCAATATGACATATCAATATTTGTACAGCGTCGTGATAAAAGAATATAACTCTTGACATCTTCCTCTAATTTTGGACGAATTTGTTTCGTTATTGGACCATTAAGAGTTCCGATGAGAGATAAAAGTGTCGCCATTTTTGATTCCGAAGCTAAAGTTGATAGGTTTTGAACGATTAGGGCCCAATAAATTTCAAAACTGATTTTCTTCGTAAGAGAATGAATGAATGAACTTTCAAGGCATTTATAACGATGCAGCAAGCATAATGGCATCTATAAACACACATACACACTGATACAAAACACTGTCATTATTCGTCTTCTTACATATGTAATCTGGATTTAAAAAGGCATCTGAATTTTTTACCAATCAGCAGTAAAGGAAGGTTAACACGAGGAAAACTATTGCGCGCAATAGAAGATCACGCCTATTTCCGGAAAAATCACATGACCACAATGGGACAATAGCAAATGGTTATCCCGACGGGACAACTGTTTGCCATTGTCCCAACAACATTGTCTCAACTGTTCAGACGAGGACAATACAGAGACAGCGATTGCGCGCAATAGTTGGCTTCGTGTGACCCCACATTAATGCCGGTTTTACACTCGTCCAGTTATAAGACGACATGTAAGCAGAGCATGCGTATAAAGGCTAAAAAATGCTGTTCTGTTGATGGCTAATAATTGTCCTGACGGGACAAATACAAGCTCTTATTTTGTACTTTTCTTACTGACTGCGCATGCGTTTCTAGAATTTGGCTGGATTTTTTTTGGCGTGAAAAAATTCACGACTTATTAGTTTATTTCCAACATTTGATGCCAGACTGTGTTCTTTTTTCATTTTAATTGTCATCTCTTTTCTATAGTTTTTTTTAAAAAAAAATTTAGGTATGTTGATATGTTTTTTAAATTTTTACCCTGTTTCCTTGTGTAAATGGCAATCCATCATTTTAATATGTTACGCAGTAAAAAAGAATTATTCGGGAGCACCAAGACGGCAATTTGTAGCCAAGCATGGAATGTCTGAATCTATCTTATGAAATTATGCCAAACGTAAAGCAGACCCTTTCTAAGCATGCGTGCTGTCTAAGCATGCGCTTCCATTTTTTCTCTATTATTTCTTACTTCAAACTGAAAGACTCCCCGAGTGTGTGGTGACTGGCGCAGGCTAAATCTGTCACAAAGTCATCTATGTAGAGAGTAATAGCACTGGTGGTTCTGAATCAGAGGTGATCGTCCTCCGTTCCAGGTCTAAATTATGATCGGGGGAAGAATGAATGAAGTCTGACCGGAAAAAAGGATTTATGACCTGTGTGAACTAGAAGTCTGACTTCTGCCCTCTGGTGCTCAGGGGTCCATACCCTCAAAAGCTCTCCCCAGGAGGTACCTCATAATTGGGAATGAGATGCTTCCGGTATTGTGGTTGGATCTCGTAAACCCGGTGGGAACACTAATAGGTGGGGATTATGCTCCTCCCATCGATGACGGAACGTACTTCCTTCGGGGAGGGTTGTAACGTGGCCCGTGACGGCCATTAGGACTCCACCACAGCTCCCGCTAATTGCTGTTGTGGCAATCCGGTCATTCAGTGATGATGGTTAATCCGTGTGCAATAGCGGTGGGTCGAAGAGTCTGTTTTATTACTTACCCTCAGAAGCTGCTGCACCCATCTAAGCACTAAGGTCCTTCGTGCATCTTATTCAAGCAAGCCAGCTTTTTATTTTGTATAATTCTATAATTAAACGTATCAATGAAAAAAAAAATGCTGTATCCAAACTTTTTTACAGTTTCTGATCCCTATTAGCTAACTGACATAAAATATTCCCCACGTACTAGCATTTTAAACAAATAAGCTCCGAATCCCACAACTAAAACTCACATGATTATAACGTACTGAATCTCATTTTTTTTTTTTGAGATTTTATTAGATTATTTTATTAGAGGCTTCGATTGATAATAAGATTTTGTTACTTATGGCACTTGTCATGGACAAGTCCCGCTGATACATCAGCAGATTTTAAGTCTAAGATATGCGTCTCTTGTTTCAAGTAGCGCCAACTAGGGCTAAGAGTACGACTTTAGCTACACACTCATCACAGTCGATTGCACAACGCCTTTTTATTGGGGAGCACAGTCACACATCTCACAGATAGCACAGAGAAGAAAAACTCCCCAGGACTCCCAGAACACGAGGTAGACGCGCTACCTCTGTGCCAGAAAGCCGACTTACGATCGATGGATGAATGAATGAATGAATCAAGTCTGCTGGTAAAAAGGGTTTGTGACGTGTGTGAACTAAAAGTCAGACTTCTACACTCGGATTCTCAGGGGTCCCTACTCTCAGAATCTACTGCACCCATCCTTCCGTTGCAAAAGCAGAATACAAGAACAACAATAATAATAACAACAAACCTCAAAACTCACATGATTATGAAGTTTTGAGTTTCATTATTTTGAGAATCAGACACCCTGTGGTTCACAAGCTGAGACTTTGCCACCGGATCGCAGTTGTCAATGAAATCAAACTCATTTGCATCACTATTCATATATTCACTAAAAACGTCACATTCTAGTAAAACTATCGTTTAATAACATATTAACATTCGTAGTACTGTAATTTCATAACTGGTAAACCCGATGTCGTCTAAACTGATTAGCAGTGATCAATAAAAATAATATCAATTGTATTTTCTATAAAGTAAAAGGTCTTGAATACTTATGATACAAAATTTAATATTTCAAGGAAGATCCTGCGATTAAAGTGGTCATTAGTGTGCCCCCGAGTTTGCCGCCAATATGGCAACCCAACACAACGCTCTTGTAGTACCCCTAATTATACTTTGTTCACTTCTTCCTACAATGGTTGAGTTGTACATGAGCTCCAACTCTTTTTAATAAATTTCCTATAAATAAAATTTCATATTAAATTCAATCTTTTTGCGTCTTTGTTTTTCTCAATTATTTATTATTTAGTGTTCGTGTCATCCGCACAGTCCTTATATTTAATGTGCTAGCGAAATTACTAGTTTCCCGCTCCCGTGGCTAGCGAAGCCATAGGATGTTTTTTAAGTTAAAAATATTCTGCCCGATGCCTTCAATAGATCCTTGAGGCATCTATTGAAGGTCTGAAAAAAAAAGAATGCTTATTGGTAAACAAATCATAATTATATTGCGAAAACTGGTAACCGTAGCTATCCCATAGAAGTGTTTGTTTTCTTTGTCCGCCATCTTTATTGGCGACTTGGCATCCTTGGCGCTGTAAAGAGCATACTAAACGTAACTTTTACTGATTCTGCTTGAATATTTATGATACAAAATTTAATATTTCACGGAAGATCTGGCTTTGAAATGTTAAAATTTAATTTCCGATGGTTTTCAATTGTTGTTTAAAGTATTCTCCTAATTTGTTATTATGTCGGAACATGATGTTTTTGGTGTCAAGAAAAATCCGTAGGCGAAAAATAAAAATTTTATTATCTGCACTAGCATCTAAGAAAAATCAGCCTTTAATAACGCGTTGCCGTCGCATTTACGAAAGCTCTGATTTTTAAAAAAATAAATCAATGAATACAGCAAAAAAAAATCTATAAAAATGTCATTTTAAGCACCTGATTACATGGAATGAAATAAATAGGAAGTGGGATATTTTTTAAAGCAATAAATGCGAGTCAATGTTTTTTTTTCATTCGTTTGCAATACTAAAGTTACTATTTTAACGAAATAATGAAAATGACTAAAAATATAATTTAACTCGCACGAGCACGTGGTGCTTGGCCGTTCGAGAAATTATGTTTTGACATGATACATTGAACTATGCATGGGATATTTCATTTTAATCTTTGTTATTATAATTATTTTGACTTTTAACGAAAATAATTATTAATTGAAATAAAACAAAATAATTTGATAAAAAAGAAACTTTAATTCTATTCATAGTCATTTGATAAACTAAAATTCATTCTAATATACACGACAGCATAACAGATTAAAATTTAAATAGTACAATATACATATGTATATATACAACAAAATTACAATTCAAATTAACATTCATGTAATTTATATTGCAACAAATATCAATTAAATAAAAAATATTGAGTAGATTCACATTTAGTTTTATGTATTTCTTATTATTTAGTTTTTCAGAATAGGCTATAAAACTGCATCTATTTTAATCGTATGAGAGTCAAATTAATTTAGGTAAGAACATTAAAGGTAACAAACTATACATAAAAGTTACATTAAAAAACATTGCTATTTTACGGGTTATTTAACTATATTGTGAAGTATGTCAATATATTTTCCATAAATTTTCGATATAGTTTCATCTATATACAAAACAGACTGACTAAGAGTTTCAAACATTTTCCTAATCGAATCGTTAGATCCATTCGGAAAAATTTCACCCAATTGAGATATGTTTACTTCAGCTTTTCGGAGATTACTTTTGAAAGTGGAAAATTTGCGAGTCAAATGTAGCAATAAAGTAGTGATTTCTTTCTCGCTATCCACCAAAAGATTCAGGAGAAGTTTTTTAGCCAATTCCTTTTCTTCGTCACTTAATTTATTTTTACTGTCATCCGATTCACTTGTACTACTATAGCAACTGCCCGATTCACTTTTACTACTGTCAGATACTTCTTGAATAACAATCGATTCATTATTAACATCGGAAAATTCAACACTGTTGTTTGTTGATTCATCATTGATGTCATATGATTCCTCTTCTGAATCATTTCCCACGGAAGGAGCTTCATTCAAGAAAGAATTTGGAAGTCTCAAAATTAATCTTGATAAAGTGGGTTCCGATTTATACATTGGGTTACTTGGTCTATTTCTAGAGCATCCTGGTTCAGTTACGTAGTAATTAGATTTCGTATCGCCATTTTTTAAACGTCCAGCTTGCATTTCCTCCTGAGTAGGAAGAACGAACATATCCCTGTGAAAATCTTGAATTTCATCGATGCAATACCCCAGTCGACCTTCATCTTCTTTAAAACTTTTTAATACAGACGAGATTCTTTGACTTTCCTGCAAATTGATACCATTCTTGATTTTTTCGAATTCAGAATCAATTTTCGAATACAGTCTAATAAAATCCATTGCCATGCCAATTCTTGAATATATATATTTTTAACAACACTTTTCAGAAAAACAACATTAATTACTGCAGGATGCTACTTCTTTTTACCAAGCATAAAACTATCAACAATTTGCAACTTAGATAATCTGCTTAAAGAAATCCTATTAATCAAAGAACTATCATCTCTTTCTTCAAAACGCTGTTAGCATTTGCAAAATGACGATAAGCGACTATTTTCCTTGTTGACACTATAAAAAGTTTGAAATACAAGAAGTTGGTTAAAGTAAAATGACGACAAAAATGTTGTTCTCTCTAAGGAATAAAATAAGAACTAAAGAAATTTTGCATCACTGAAATAAATTTATTGTTGCCAACTAATAAACTTAAAACACAAAAAAGAGAATCGATGATTTTCATCATTACGATTAAGCATCGTTTACCGGATGCCAACTATGGTGCTCAATAGAAGACCACACCTACCTCAAGAACATCACGTGACCTCACAGGAAAATGGCAAATTTTTGCCTCAGTAAGACAATTGTTTGCCATTGACACTTCTTGAAGTAGGCGTGACCTTCCGTTGCAAACAATAGTTTGCCTCTTATGATATTTGCTTTACAATGATTTACTTAATTCTATCAATGTTCGAGTAGAAAAAAGCTATAGAAGGAAAATAATGGAATTTAAATAAGAAAAAGGTTTCGAAAACAAAAAAAAAGTCAAACATGTTGTTACAAACCTGTAATTTTAGGTTACAGCTTGGAGAGACAGACCGTTTCACAATCAGAGCATTTGCATGCTAAGCTGGTACCGCGTTAGTGATCACAGAGTTTGGCGACAAAAAAATAAAATATTGCTGGAAAATTCTTGAAATTTCTAGCAATATCCATTTTTGTCTCCAAAGTCGCCGAGTTTGTCGCCAAGCTATGAGATTATTGAAGCGGCACGCAACAAGGCTGATCATGAAACAGTCCTTCTTATGATGATTCTATCCATACTGGGATTCAAAATTACAGTTATGTTACTATGTTCTTTTAATATTTTAAAATAGGACATGTATAAGATAATAGTTCTAATATGTGTTTTTAAATAAAAATTCAAAAAATTCGACCATTGGAGTGCATTTAAAACATAAAAACAATTTGATTTTTTTTAAAAAAGTCATTCATGAAACGAATATCAATTTTTCAGATGTATTTCTTTTCTAAAAGGTTTAGGTCAATTTAGTTTACTTACGCTTACGTTATGCTTTGAAACTATAACAAGACTAATTCAGATAGAATCTTATAATTTTGAACAATATCAAGATTATTAGTACAATATGGCATAGGCATACTCCGCCCCGGCAGAAGCCATTCGGATATAAAGATGAGCCACCGCAAAGCAACCCCCCCCCCCACCGAGCACGGAAGTGCAAATTAAACAACTTAATTTTCTTAAAAATTAATTCAAAGAATCAGATCGGAAAAAGATACGAATTTAAATTCTCAAAATAAATGTCACCTTGTCTTCAAGTATAGTAATTAACATACATTTCAACAGTTATTAGAGAAACATAAAAATGTAAACAACTTTAACTGAGAAAATGCTGTTAAAGAAAAAGTATAAAACAACTATATACAGTGTAATCTCTTGGTAACCCAAAAGCATATAACATATATACAAAATATAGTTTCCATATACAATATAGACGAAGAAAACTAAAGTCGAAGCAAAGAGTCATTTCAATCGTGCTCCACGGATTCCAACTACATAAGATTATTGATAATTTCAGAAGCACTTGCCCTAAAGAGAGGGAATTTTAATAGCAATTTGATGTCCAAATTTCTCCAGCCTAATTGCCATGTCGAGCGGGTGTTTTCTTATAAATCACATTCTGTATAATATGATGAATGGTTCCAGAAGATTTGCCTCATCTGCACTTATCAGATTTTCCAAATAACCTAGCTTGGTCCTTGAGCATTAAAAACCCCATGACCAGTTATTATTTGGTTTATGAAAAAGTCACCAGATAGTCTTTTAAGATGCACTGTTTGAATACATTTTTTAGTCCAAACACCTTTATTGGAGGCTTCCCAGCGAACCTGCCATTTTTCAATTATTTTTTATTTATTTCAGTTCGCAGTTGAGTTGCAGTATTATTAGTACAATATATGGACATAAACATATTTATGAAAGATTTTATATGAAGCTGGAAAGAATATAGAAAAAAGAACAATTAATGTAAAAAACTAAGTCAATTTCCAAGGTCAACAAAGAAGATTTTTACTTTAGTTACTTTTTATTACAGAATTACAATTGTTGTTCTCGTGTTCCACTTTACAACGGAAGGAGGGGTACAGTAGCGTCTGAGGATATGAACTCCTGAGCACCGAAAGGCAGAAGTTTGACTTCCGGCTAACAACCGTCACGAGCCATTTTTACGGGACGAATATCATTCAAACATTTCGTTCATTTATCTGCAGATCGTAACTTAGATCTGGAGCAGAGAACGACCACCTCTGACCCAGTACCCCCCAGTGGTATTACTCTCGACATGGAGGACTTTGTGACCACGACAGATTTAGTATCAACCACACGCACACAGTCTTCGGATGGCAGGTTCGAACTGCAGCCGAGTTTGTAAGAATCTAAAGCACAACCAACCAGGCTATCACGACCTAATAATTACACATACTATAAATAATTGATCAAAAAATTATACTAGCGTTGAATTTTCTAC
Organism: Argiope argentata; assembly: GCA_026289955.1. Taxonomy (NCBI): domain Eukaryota; kingdom Metazoa; phylum Arthropoda; class Arachnida; order Araneae; family Araneidae; genus Argiope; species Argiope argentata. The sequence continues at coordinate 3,748,959 of JAOUZG010031332.1, forward strand.
GCTAGTTAAGGATTCAAAGCCAATTGCAGTAAAGCAAAATGCGTGATTTCTCTACATCAGTTAGGATAAAATAATACACATAAGTAATTTTTTATTTTCTTTATTCTGTGTTAATTTAATTCAAAAGTACTTCAAAACGAATAAAAAAATCGATTAGTTAACAATCTTTGATTTTAAAGGCATCAAACATTAAGAAATTAAACAGAATCGTTTGAAATAATCTGCCGAAAACGAGCTAAGCCTAAACTCATTGACCTGGGGAAGATTGAATTCGTCAGTTATTTGGCGATGGGGAAATTAGGATTTTTGGAGAGAAAATTAGTTTTTAACCCTTTGCAGTCCGAAAAATAATTAGATTTCAAAATTATTCACCTAATACAAATATTTGTTTTTTGTTAGGGAAAAAATAAATATGTATAATTCTTTTAAGTCGTATTTCTTTGGAAAATCAATCTGCATCTCCTTACCATTATGTAGGCGTTTTTAACCATTAAATTTGAAAAATAAATAAATAAAACGTCAAAATGATGCACAGCCTTTAATGTCGATTCAGAGGCCATATCGGACTGCAAAGGATTAATTAATTAATAAAAAATTAATATTTGAAAAAACTGTATTAACATCAAATGTCCTCCACTACGAGTTACGAAATTACTTGAATTTGATTAGATGAATAAAAAGTATTTTATTAACGATTGTAAATTTGAACAAGATATATATATGTATATAGGGAGAGTGTGAGCTAACAGTAGGAATTGAAAAAATTATATACTTCTACACTTCGGCTAATTCACTACAATATAATAGAAAAATGTATCAAAGTTTATCAATAGATATATTTCCCATCATGCTCTGTTCATACGGAAGGTTAATTTGAATGTTGCAGGGTGTTTCAAAATTAAAGACAACAGTAAATGTAGATAGCAAATAACACAGCTTCACAGAATCTTCAAATCAAGCTTATGAAAGCGGATATTTGAGACAGAATTATAATTCAAGTATCAAATTCGCCATTTGATAAAGGTTCAAAATTACAAGATCCATTTCGAAGTAACCCAATTTTGCTTCAAAATTGGATATTAGTCCCTTAACTGATTTGTTTCCCTTGTTATCTAACTAAATAACGCATTCTGTTAAAACAATATGCTATTCTTCCGATTACATTTAGAATTCATGGATACCTGTAGATTATGGGTAACTTTTTTGTTGAAGTAAGACCCCCTAAAATTATTTGTTAGTTTATAAATTTAAGAAGAGACAAGTCAATGCATTTATGACGTCTAAGCATGACGTGGAACGTATTAATAGAATTGGTACTTTTCCATTAGCCGGGTTCAAGCGAAAAATCGCCAAAGAAATTTGACATAATTCTACACTATTTGGTGATTTTTTGCTTTAAAATCACTGTTAAAAATTTGGTGGAATTCTTTATTATTTTAAGATTTTTCACTGGCGCCAGGCTAACGGAAAAGTACCGAATTATTGTTAACTTGGAAAACAAATACGAGCCCATTGTTATCATTTGAGAACTTGTTATTTTGGTTTGAAGTTTTTGAAGCCTCAAATTGGCGATTCATCACTTTTAAGATATCAACTTTTTGCTTTTAGGGTTACAAGAAAATAACCTAGACGTTCGTCACATTTGGCGATTTATTGCCAACTAAAATAAATTGATTTTCAAACTAGTCATTCTCTGAATTCTTACGAATTGCCTTTATTAATTTAAGTCATTACCCAGTTTAAACTGGTTTGAAAATATCAAGAGATTATCAGATTACGCATGCTTCGATACTTAGAAAAACGATGGGTTTTTGATAATCTCAAAATCGGTCGAACTCCAAAACTTTATTTCCCAAATTAAAAATTTTTTTGTCTGTCTATCTTTATATATATATACATACAAAGAGAGAAAGATAGGAACCGATAGAAAAGTGTCATGATTGTATCAAACCGTTTTAAACTGGTGAATGACTTAAATTAACTAAGACAAATATTGGCTTTAAAATAATAATGTTCACACATGATAAATTCAAATTTGAGATCGTAGATACAATTTTCTTGAATACAGTTTTTGTTTGCTCTGCAATGTTTATATTACACATCTTTCGGCATCTGAAGAAAGTATCGGACAGAATTTTTTAAACTTAAAATAAAGAAAAGATTAAAATGAAATCTGTTATGCATACCTCAATGTATCATGTCAATACTTCTTGCCATCCCATTCACCAGGCATCTAAGGTTGCATAATTACTATTATAACACATTATTTAGAGAGCCATCAGATTATAAAACGAGTTACAAGAAATGTAAGGATTTTCATTGCAGAATTTTAATTGACGAATTCTGCCGATTTTTTAAAGCTTATAATAATACAGAATAATAATAATGCTTTTAGCGCATAATAATAGAGAATAATAATATTGATTTTAGCGCATATAATACATAATAATAATAATACCTTTAGTGAATAATATTACAGAATAATAATAATAATTTTAGCGCATAATACAGAAAAATAATATTTTTAGCGCATGATTATATCGAATAATAATACTTTTAGCGCATAATAATAACACAGAATTAAATTAAAATTTTTGATATATATTTATTTTTAATTTAAAATTATTCATAAACTCGTAGTAGTTCATGTACAGCTCAACCATTGTAAAAAGTAGTAAACAAAACAGCATTAGGGTGACGAGAGGAAATATTTCATTGGGCTGCCATATTGGCGGCAAACTCAGAAAGCACACTAAAGTACACTTCAACCAAGAAATTATATGATCAAAAAGAAAAAAATTATAAACATTATAAGTGAGGGGGAAATAATTGAGAATCATTTTAGTACAGATAATTTCAATATATTTTAATTATCATATGAAAATGTACAATGTATACAAAATTCTAATGAAAGAAAACATCATATAAACAAATTAACAATTATAGTGGACTATTTACATATATAATGACATTAAAAATTTGCTTATTCCCATTAACAACATTAAAAATATGTACATTAGCCTTTATTTCAAGAATTAGTATATAATTGATTATTAATTGCACAACCACAAATTTACATTTTAAAAGTCATAAATTCATACATATATAAATCAAGAAAAATACATCATGTCTTTGAATTTCCATCAACATAATAGAAATTAGTCATTTGAATAGTACATTTTATCGGAAACTACGTTTTATCTGATATAGCAAGAGATACAAATCAGAACTCATTTTAGTAATATCCAACATCAAATCTCTCGTCTGGCGCTGATAAGTAAGAAATTTCCTGATTGTAATTGAAAAAGAAGAAACTTTCTCATCATCAAGCGTAATATTACCAGTAGAAACAGCTTGAATAAATTTAGATATGCAGGAACTTATTTTCTGGTAAGATTTTGCTATTTCAATCATTTCGTCTATAGTTTGTTTTCTATCTCTTATTGAATATTCGTTTACGTAATTAGAATTCCCAGAATTGCAAATTTGAAAAAAAGTATAATCCAGTAGAATGGCCAAAAATGTGATCTTTTCCCAAGCGCTCACAAGATTAGAATGGATTAAACCACATCGTCTGAGTTTCAGAAAATCTCCAATTTCAAGTTTACCACGTGAATTATCAAAGGAAAGCACAATATCTTCCATTTTCTTTTGGTTTAAGAACAAAAGAAACCAATATATAAAGTTCTTTATCAGACAGTAAGTTTCGAGATATTTCCCTTTTGACTACCTACTTCCCAAATACGTCTTGAATATTCAAAAGAAGAATCCCTTGTACATATTATGAATCACAAAAGATCATTTCTGACAAGACGATGTGCTCAAAGTTTCCTACCTTGCTTCAGCAAAAAAAGTAGTAGATTAAAATAATTCGAATCCTTTCACAAACAAATTGAATGACGTTTAAGTATGGCTCACACAAGGCCAAGTATTAGGTGCAATGGAAGGCCACACCT